>JAVQJF010096973.1:0-40609 GCA_036023855.1 Gadopsis marmoratus | reverse complement strand
GAACTATTTCTTCCAGGTCTGTACAAGAAGACTGGGAAGCTGGTTTTCCTGGGCCTGGACAACGCCGGTAAAACGACGCTCCTGCACATGTTGAAAGATGACCGACTTGGCCAACACGTGCCAACGCTGCATCCAAGTAAGGCGAGATTCTGACAGACGCGTGCCATCCTAGGTTGACGGGGCAGCTTGTTATTAAAGGCTGAAGTGTTCTGGTGCATTCTGTTTCATGTGACATTATTACGCAGTAAATAAATACAGTACGATTCTTTTTGAAGAGTTATTTCGCCTACTTAGGGGAATATTGTCCTCAGTTACATAGACATACTTATGTATTGTAGATGACTGTATGACAATATATTCCACATTGCAGAATTACCTGGTATCATCATGTGGGCAAAATATCACGATGGTGTTTTGGGAGTTTTTCTGTAAAATTCCAGCCTTGTTGAATTCTGTGTTCTTTTTTCAAAGCTTCTGAAGAGCTGACAATTGGTGGGATGACATTTACTACATTTGATCTGGGAGGACATGTACAAGGTGAGATCTTTCTCCGTTTTTGCCAATCATGACTAATATAGGTTATTAGGAATAGGTCGCTTTGTACTTGTTGCTGCCACAACAGATTTTGGTGAAATGTCACTGTGAAAGCAGGATGCAGTTCTTAGCCTAAGTGTTCTAAAAGTAATAAAAGATTCAGTGTGGACTGACTTTTAGATCGTCGTAGTGCCACCTCAACACTACATGAATGTGTCATACATCACCAGGCCGTCTCATTCACCCACAGTAAAAGTTGACATAAATAAATAAGATTGAAATAAGAAAAAAAAAATGCAGGGAGAAGAGGGTTGCTGGATCACAAAATACCAATTTGTTACAAATGTTGTAAATTGTTCTCAGAGTTCTCGTGGCTGCCACACGGTGTCTCTGTTCACAGCTCGAAGGGTGTGGAAGAACTACCTGCCTGCTGTGAATGGAGTCGTCTTTCTTGTAGACTGTGCAGATCATGACAGACTGACAGAATCCAAGACTGAACTCGATGTAAGAAGCCGTTTCCCCCACACAGAACCCACAGTTGACTTTTAACAGCAGACTGATGATTACTGTGCCACTCGTGTGTTTCTAGGCTCTCCTAGGAGACGAGACCATAATCAGTGTACCAGTGTTAGTGTTGGGTAATAAAATTGACCGTCCTGAGGCCATCAGTGAAGGAGGTCTGAGAGGAGCTTTTGCTCTTGATGGTCAAGTTACTGGAAAGGTAGGCGTGTCATAGACCCTCTTAACTCACAGAAATATTTGATGTGTGTGGGCGGGGCGGGCACACGCCTGGTGCCTGATGACCATTGTCCTCATGTACCCGTATTGTCATCGACAGGGGAACGTCTCTTTGAAGGAGCTGAACGTCCGACCGCTGGAGGTTTTCATGTGCAGCGTGTTGAAAAAGCAAGGCTACGGGGAAGGTTTCAGGTGGTTATCACAGTACATTGACTGACACGCGGGACTGATGCTTAACTAGAAGGGATTTTCTTGACACATTTTCAGGAAACATGAAAAGGACCGTCTCTTTGACAGTGTCACTCATCCCAAAAATTGAAAACAGTATAAGAGTATATTAAGAGCATAGTCTTTTTAATACTTAATTTATTCAGGATTTAAAGGTTTCTATGCAAACTTTTAAAAGTGGTTCATGGTGAACTGTCCTGTGTGTTATTAATGTGGGAGTTAACCGACTGTTGTAACATTGAGCAAGAATGTAGATATGTACACATCAGTGTTGCTTTAGACCAACTGCTCTAGTTGGAATTTATTAGGAAGCGAGGGATGAAAATTAAGGACTCAGTGGTGGTCGTGATGGGTAGTTAAATTCTCGTCAAACAGCCGATTAAGATGGTAAAGTTTAGATTTTAAAGTGACACAAATAACTTAACAGAAGATTCATTTTAGTGCATTTAATGTAATGCTACGTATCTACTGCATTCAAAGCATATAGCCAAAGAGGTACGTTTATGATTTTGGGGTTAGCAGGCAGAGAGATTGGACTTCAACAATAGATATCTTCTATACTGAACACTGAGCCTAAATAACCTCAAATCTCCTGTAGAAACCAAAAAAACGGAGAGAAGACCACACATCCCACAAATAAAGGCAAAGGTGACGCGTAAACCGAATCAAATTGAGTCACTCACTGATTAGTGTGCTGTGAATAATGTGCGTCTCACTTTCAGTGTGGCTTGTGTATCTGCAGTTTCTCCTATAAGTGATGTTACATGTTGCGTCGAGGGCAGCTAATTTGAAGTGTGTTAGTTGGACTGATACACAGCAAGTCGTCATTATCTTTGGATGTTCAGTACAGAGCTCAAAGGTGAAACTCTCATACAGATCCTTTATGGCTTTTGATAGCTTCCTTTACTTTATTATATCATGACGGCTGCCTTTAAAATGTCAGGAAGCAATAAAATAAGATGAGCAACGGTACTGTAGCAGTCACTCTACTCCACTATTTGTTCCGAGCGTGAGCAATACATCGGCATGTAATCAGCATGTAGGCTTTGCAGCAGGGTCGAAGTGCTGCAGGTAATGCACTTTTTGACTATCTTAAAAGATATGAGAGTGTGCTTGCATGCAAACATGCATACATTTTTACAATGACCTGTATACATTTGTATCCTCATTCTGAGAAGCTGGAAATGGATCATGGGGACAGAAACATGCGATCAATCATTGTACCCCATTTGTCACGCCCCCGGCATAGCGGAGGCAGGAAAGAGGACCCAAACGCAGAGAGTTGAGGGGAAGCAAGTCCGGTTTATTTAAACAAAGACACTTACAGGCAGGTGAGGCAGGTAACGTCAGCGTCCAAGTAGGAAACAGAGCATGCAGGAAAGTCCATGGGGGTGAAGCCAGAAGACAAACTGCTGAACATCCACGACAACCAGGCAGAGACACACACGTGATGACGACAAGAGACTGGAAACACAGGCACATATAGACACACAGACTAATGAGGGAAACAGACACAGGTGAACAGCGGGGACAGGTGGAAAGGATCAATACAAGAGGGAGACTAACGAGGGCAGGAAACACGACCAAATAAGGAAGGAACCACACCAGGGAAGGAAACACTGGACACACAGAGGAAGCACACAAACCAGACACACACACAACCATAAGACCACTGGGCGTGACACCATTTACTGTTTCCTGCATCCCATGTTTACTGGGTAACGTTAAGAATATTCTTTTTATTAATCTATGCAGGGATATTTGTGACCCGAGTTAAAAAGATGCATCTGAATCTGATTTTATACAGGGAATCCTGAGTGTTTACTGAGATGTAGTGTGCATGTAAACAAGCTGCTTTTCCTTTGAACAGTGTTCTGTACTGTTGCTGAACTCCTGTAAATGATGTATAATACAGTAAATGTTTGCATAGTAACTGCCCTTTAGCGGACACTAAGAAGTACTGTAATTATTTATAACTGACTATAACTTGAAATAATATTTGCAGCAATTATCTGTGCAAATAGTTTCAATTTGAATGACAACATCCACACATAACGACTGATCTATGCGATGGGTGGTTCTAATGTAATAAAACTGGCTTTTTCTTTCTTTCTTGAATCAGCTGGCTGTGTATCATTTGAATTCCTTTTTATCTGTTTTGATAGTTTACGGTAATAGTTTAAGTGGCACCTTTACATTATTTAATGCTTGTCACATTACATCATTTCCTCAGCTTATGCTACATGCTTTAAGCCGGACAGAAAAAAAAAAAGAGTGTTAATGACACCGGAGAGGAGCGATATCTCGAGCTAAACCCGTGAGATCCAGACATCAGAGATGTAACTCCACTATCAATACTTGTTTACTTTTAATTTAAGAATTTGAATCCAGGCCCTTTACATGTGACTGAAGGAATGTTAATTGTACTTAGGTAAACTGGTACAGATCCTTTCATTGCCGATTCTGCTGTAATTGGTCCTTCCAGCGTGAGGTGGCAGCTGAGCACCAAAATATCCCCAGCAGACTCAACTGAGAGGAGACTGCAGCTTTCAACACCCTCTTGTTTTCTATTCCACTGCAGGCTCCGTGATTGTAGATGACGATGAAATCGTATTTAGTTATTTCCGTGTTAAAACATAATCAGATGTAATTGCGGCCATTACAGGCCTTAGCTGTAATAAGCTTCAGTAATCAGTGCTTCGCGCACCAGGTGGGGGAACCCGGAGGTCATCACAAGAAAGTAGTTCTGTGTTCCAAAATATTCATATTTACACACGCAGCTCATGATTTCTAAGCAAAATACTACATGTAAGTTAGGCTGGGTTGTTACTGAAAATAGTCAGTTCGTCGATGCTCAATTTTAACACACAGGCTGAATTTGAAAATAAGGACCTGCTGAGGTAAAACAAAGCTGAGAGGTGCAGTCTGTAATACACATCCTCTCCTGACCACCATCCTACAGTGAAGACACTCAACCTGCCTTTATATTATGAATTAATTTCATTTCCCCACAGGCACCTAAGCACAGTGTTCCTTTCTTTATCCAGCAGGATCGTTGCAAACACACATCATTAAATATAGAGGAAGATGGTGTGTGACTGAACCTAATTTCTGTCTGGATGATCATTTATTAACCTCTGAAAAAGTTTCAAAAGATAGAAGTCAATATACAGCTTGGCTCCAGTGCCTTTATTAGTAAAGTGCTCAGCCTAGAAGTACATTCTTTTTACTAACATGCAATACTAAAAACAACCAAAATGTCTGGCCTACCAATAGCAT
Organism: Gadopsis marmoratus; assembly: GCA_036023855.1. Lineage (NCBI taxonomy): Eukaryota > Metazoa > Chordata > Actinopteri > Centrarchiformes > Percichthyidae > Gadopsis > Gadopsis marmoratus. The sequence goes on along the minus strand of JAVQJF010096973.1, from coordinate 35,830 downwards.
GAATGAAGACATGGCAGCAATATTCTCATAGAAAACAAGTATACACACAGAACTTCAAGTAATGCACACTTTTTTTTTTTTACAAACACAAAATACAATTTTTCAAGTTGCAAACTCAGAATAAAACATAGTTGTGGCACATTCTTTGACATGATTTCAGAGTCAGCGGAGGAGAGCGACTAATGGTTTCTAATGTAGGTGCAGTTTGGGTCATTAAAGTACATTCTACAGGATTTCAATAAAAGTAATCCAACTGGAAAAGTAGGTTGTGTATAGTGTGTATCCACTTAATTCGTAAAGCATGTAAGATTTAAAAACTGCTATGAGCCGTGGTGCCCCTTTATCAGAAAGGTACCTTGAAACCATAGTAACCCTGAATCCTCTAAACTTGCTTCACAGATCATTTACACTGGATTTATATACAGAATCAGTTTGGAAATACACAAGCACATTGCACTGAACTGCTTTAAAGGAATAGTTGGGAAATATGCTTATTTGCTATCAATCCAAGATAGATGAGAAGATCAATACCACGCTCTGCTTGTAGGGTTAATATGAAACAACAGCCAGGAGACAGGTAGCTCATATGGGGCAGTGGAAACAAGTTGTGAACACCACATTGACATATTACCACCTTTTAAGCCGATATGGCGCACATCCACCAGTTACCGAGTGATATTAACATTCATTTGGAGTTGTGTTTGTGTCCACCTGACGAATGTAAGTCCAATAGTCACTCTCTTTTAGCTCTGTTTTTGGTCTCCACCAACTACTGAGGGAAATATCTGGCTCTTTAGCGGCTAAATGCTACACTATGTTCACTTCGATTTGCCTACCGCCACCTCTAAAGGTCTTTAATTAACACGTTATATCTTGTTTGTTGTACAAAAACCTTTTTACGGGGCGTTATGACTACTTCTGTCCTGGCACAGTGCTCTCACAGTGCAGCTCTAATACTCAAGCAATTGTTCGCACAATGTAAAATTACTGGTAATATGCATAGATGGTGGTCAGACAAGATAGGAATTCTGATGGACTTTAGCTACCTATGGTGCAGTAGTCAGTGGGTCCTGCTGTTCAGGACGGCAAAACAAAAAGCTCTGTTGCTCAAAAAACAGAGAGGAGAATGAAGCAATTACACATATCTAAGACAAAAACTGGTCATTGTCTCACCCCCGGACCTGACCAGCACCACATATCCCACCAGGATGATACACAATTCCATGCCTCCCCAGTCCGATCCCAAAATCTTTTGCTGTGAGGAGAGAGCCAACCCTGTAGATTTTCAGGCCAGCAGCTGAGACTTGGCTCTCCACGTGGGGTCAGACTGTTCTACCAGATGTATCCTCCATCGTCTGCCTCGCCCTCCTCCTCTTCCTCCTCTTCTGCCTCCTCTCCGTTGTCCTCTGCCTCCTTCTCTTCTTCATCTTCCCACCCCACTCCACTCCCGAAATCTCCAGAATATCCCGCCACTTCATCTGGAAAAGGATAAACACGAGGGATGATTTTGTAATAAGGCTGATTGATTGATTGATTGATTAGTTGACTGGCAGACAATTATCAAGCAAAAATGACAGACTAGCTTCCCTTAAATGTCAAGAGTTCCTGCTTTTTTAATGGCATTGTAAATCATATTGTACAGTATTGTAAATCTTTGAGTTTTGGACTGTTGATTGGACTAAACAAGGAATTTGAAGACGTCATCATGAGCTTTGAGAACTTGTAATGGGCATTTCTCACAATTTTTCTGTAATTATATAGACTAAACAATGAACTGATTAATCAAACGAGTAATTGAGAGAGAAACTGTTAATAAAAAATAACAATTTTCTGACACCGAGATCAAATTTGGGGTTTGAACTCAGCACCCCCCCCTCACTTCTTACCACAGTCGGGGTTGCCATGAATTCTGGTGCCAATCATCTCTCCACCATGCTGGTCGACGCACCAGCACTCCCTTCGGCTCTGGTCACATTGCACTTTCCTGTAGTAGCCGTCCTCATCACAGCTGGGAATGTACATCCCTACAAGGACATGCACGCACACGCACATGCCTAGTTGTTAAATATTTATACCTCAGCACAGCTGCCTCGTGCTGATGCCTGAGATGAGCGCGGTGTAAAAGAGAATGCCAGCACGCCTTAGTGAACCTGTGATAAGACCATCAGTCAGGATGGAGAGGCAGATTTCCGACAGAGGATACCGCGGAGACAGAGAATGCTTCCCTGTTTGTTTTACACAAGCATGTATATGCTGGTGGGTGTGATTTCATACAGTATGTTGGCGTAGTGTGTTTCCTTATGCTGTGAGAGTGGCGTGTAAAAATGTAGTGACAGCCTCGGTGACAGAGCTCCACTGCTTCAGCCTCCCTCAGGACAACTCTTGTCAAACCCAAAGCGGAGTTCTCTAACAAGCACAGAACACCCCCTCCACTACCATAAAACTAGAGGAAACACAAGCAATGAGACAAGTAGGCTTAAAGGGATGGGATATCTGGGTTTGGAGCTGAAGATTGAAAAGCAGCTGTGTAGCATGTTGAGCACGCTGAGTAGATACTGAAGCACGGGGTTTTCTCAGGGAGCCAAACGGACACATTAGCCTTGCTCTTTCCCAAAGCCAGCCCCCAACCTGATTAGGGCCTAATCCTAGCCGTGTGCTTGTGATCTCTGCTGCTCCAGGCGCTTTGTTGCGTAAGCACACCGAGACAAGCGGGTGCGGGGGCACACGCCAGCTAGACAGTGCAGTTCATGGCTAACTCTGTGGCGTGGTGTGGCTTTGAAAGAATTTGAAGTGAGTCAGTGGTGATTTCCTATCCGAGAGGGGCTTCTACGCAAGTGACGCGCTTAAAAACCTATCAAATATATCTTGAACTTGAGTTTGGTTGTGATTAAATGTATTTACCAGCCTTCTTCTTGGCCGCCTCCTGCACCTGGATCCTCTCCAGCTCAACGAGGCACGGCGGCTCTGTGAGAATCAAGCAAGAAAAGTGATGACAGACAATACCTAAAACTGCTCCCCTCCAAACTTCACCTCAATCAATGCTCTTCATAATTACACTTTTTGCAGTATTGATTTGTTTAAGAAGTCTTATATTTCATTCCCCCAGTGCCTGATCGATTGTCGAGAGCTTAGGTGAAAGAACATATGGATGTAGTCTGAGAGTGACAAGGAAATGAGCTGAACCTCTAGAACAGATAGAAATAGAAACAAAGAAGAGAAAGACACTTTGTATTGACCCCCAAGGCGATGAACCTTCCCCAGTATTTGCAGATTTTCAAAGTAATTTCTTCACAGCATTTCTGTTGTGCCCTGCACTTGCACAGAACTAGATGAACTCACAGAGCACAATCAGTTCTCTGAGACTTAAAGTCACAACGGGTAATGCTTGTTAAAATAACAATTTCTATACATGGTCCAAATCATTACCATAAAACCATTATTCCTTAATGGCTTAGTGTGAAGTAGTTTACAAATATCACCAGCAAGTACTGAAAAATTGATTAGGGAGTCAGTGTAATCTATTGCATGCAGGTTAAATGCCTGATCAATGGGATAATCACTGTGCAAATGAGGTCACTGCCAGGAATATCCTGCATTTGTTTAGTAAATGTCGAATGGTGAAATAGCACTGTGAGTGTAGGTTATCAGTGACAGCATCCATATAGACACCTGATCACTTTACATTTTACAACATGATAACTACACACGAAATGTCAGGACCATGGCTTCAAACGGAAGCCTTGTTTTTAAATGAACATTCATGCACATCAGTGTTATTCTTGTAGATTCATTCTATGATCACCTTGCTTGACATTTCTCTTAACCCAACACACGGTGTCCCCATGCAGCTCTGGTAATCTGCTTTCCACTTCTACGCAGTGAACAACTGAAACAAGCTTTTAATTGTACAAACATTTGTAAATTGGTAAAAGCTGATGAACAATCAATTGCACAAACAGGTTTAGAGCTTCTTTTCCAAAGAGTGGCATAGATGCATCTATGTGACTGCATGTTGCAGAGGGGAAAAGCTATATTTTTTCTGTGGAATGATCAATGACGGAGAAACCAGGAGGGGGTTGATTGAAGCGAACGGTGTGTGATCTGAACACAACAATGCTTTGTTATTGGATTCTGTGTTAATCACTGACGGTCCACTGGTTACACCATGTTCAAGCGTAGTTCATAAATGTACCCACTACCAGAACACCTGGGGCCAAAGATCAGTGATGGGCTTTTGTGTGCTGGAGAGCTGAGCTGCCAACTGACTCGCTGCCTTGGTGGTGAGCTGGGTCAAGTGGTGGAGGACACCAAAGGACAGATCAAGTAAACCCAAGCATGCAGTGAGGGTGAACTGGGAATGTCCGGCTGAGGCCTCTCTCCGCTTACTTCTCTTGCATCTCCGGGAAGGCCATAGAGTCAGAAAGTTATTCTGCCAAGCTGTCAGATGACTGAGAATTCATCGAGACGTCAAGCACAAGTTTGTACAAACTGCCAACTGTTGAAGAGAAGCAACAGAAGCCAGAATGTGCCTTGAAGATGTTGATTGGGCTGACAAACCCTGCTTCAAAATAATTGCCCGTAGGCTGTCAGACTTTGTTAAAGGAAAAGTTTGACATTTTGGGGAATGTGCTTATTTGCTTTCTTGCGGGGAGTTCAATGACAAGATTGATACCACTTTCATATCTGTGGGGTCAATATGGAGCTACAGCCAGGAGGCGATTAGCTTAGGATAAATGGTTCGGTCCAAAAAAAGACCAGCTTCTCTAAAGGTCACTAATTAACACGATGCATCTCCTTTCTTTCCCATCTTTATGCTAAGCTAAGCTAAGCGCATCCTCATCCTAGCTACCTTAACACACAGGTATCCAGGAGTGTTATCGATTTTCTGATCCAAATATCGGCAAAAAAGTGAATAAGCACGTTCACAAAATGTCAAACTATTCCTCTAAGAGCACTGTTACCTCCCTGCTGTCGAGGTACAAACACATAAATACAGAATGTGTGTCAGGGCAAATGTCTGGTCACATTTCAGTGTCTACAGACAGCTTTGGCAATTAGTTGTTAAAGATACTCGTGTGTTTATCCCCTGTTGTAGCAGCCATAGCAGGCCCGTTTTGTTTTTCTCAGTGACGTCACTGCATACCCTGTATTTCCCTGTGATGTAACCGTGCTATCATTTCTTCCCTTTAGAGGTTTAACTCGAAATAGACTCAGCTCTCTATGCTTCTTCAGCAGAGATCCCTTCACTCACTTTCTCTCCAGAAGCAGAGGCACCACTCCGCCGTAGAGACCTTCCCATCCTTGTAGCTGTCGCAGGAGTTGAAGAAGGGTCGGATGCAGACCTCGTACTTGTCCAGGTTGATAGCAGCCAGCTCAGCTTGGTCCAGATATAAGTCGCTGTTAGTGTCCAGCTTTGAGAACATCCAGCCTATGGAGTCCTTGCAGCTGGCTACAAGGCTCTTGTCCAGCACTGTCAGAAGTAATTTGCACAGTTCCTTAGTTTCTTTCTCTTTATATTACATTTCTTTGCACAGATAATTGAGTTGTAAGTTTGGAAGAAGCGGAGAATATAGCTGCTTTGAGAGTCTCCAACCTGAAGCAGTGCCAGCTCCGAGCTTGCCAGAGTTATTCTGCTTCGCGTTTCCGTGAAGGAGTTGGAACCAGTCTCTCAGCCGGTCGCCCAGGTCTGCCAGGTCCTGGCCAGTGCAGCTCTCTGAGGGAGCAAAGAAAGGCAATCCAAGGATTCACAACCCTGGCAGACACTTAACAGCAATCTGACTCACCTTCCCAAAAGGCAGGCCGGGACTCAGTACTGCTTCATATTGCTCTTACTGGTACAGCGAACATGATAAAAGGCGCAGGTCTCCCCCACTGTTCCCCACTGCGGTGGAAAGTGTGCTGTGGGATTTTCATGCTGTCGTTTATAACTGTATGATCTGCTAATCAAAGAAAACATTATTTCGCAATTACCTCTACTGCAGCGAATTTGCTGTTATCCAATAAATATCCACTTTCAGTTTCAGGCTAAGCATTTATTCCAGGCTACAGATGAAAAACAGGAGTAACATTTCATCCTTTTGATCAATTTGAATTTTCACGTGCCCGAGAGCCTGGACAATCAATATTGTTTGGCTGCAATGATAGATAGTGTACACTCTAAATAATTAATTACTACATGATTGAAAGAGCAGTTTAACCACATGGGGGATATTTGGATAACAGTAATCACTGAAATTGGTGCGTATTGATCCCAAAAGTCGAGCACTGGCTTGATTGGTTCTGCGAGAAAATCCTACCCTACTGACAGCTGATGCTGTGTGTGGCCACCAGAGCATCATGCAGACAGGGAGGTGTGAATCCCAGAAGATGCATGCATATAAGAAGGCGGAGAAAAGGCACTTGCCATGTTTTGTGTCAGTATTGGTGAGGGTAACGGAGGCTGTGGCACAGGGGCAAAAGCCAGCGCACATGATGTTTAGGTCTTTGCCTGTGAGGCAGGCCTGCTGCTCCAGCTTACACTGTAAGGAGAGAGAGAGAGAGAGTGAGTGAGAGAGAGAGGGGCAGTTCAAATATTTATGGGGGTGACCGCAGGAAAAAGAGATAGCTCATACAGATGAGACACTGCACTTAGAGAAAGGCAGCAAGAATGAGCTGTCATTTTCCACTGTCTTCTCATGCAAGGTCAAAATTAAAAGCTATACATAAATCAATAAAGGGTCCTGGCAGCCGCCGGTGTACGGTGATGCCACTCAAAACAACAGCCATTAATCACACAGCCACGTTGAGCCGGTACACTTGTCCTTCGGCGAGCAGTGATGAACTGTGCTGCCCTGCATGTATATGTCAGCGCAGCAGGAAACAGCCCTTGACTGGACCCCTCTCATTATTTAAAACGACGACACGAGCACTTTCCATTTCTTTTCAGGGTCGTAATGGTGACAGAATCAAGTAATAAAGGATTAGAAGAACTGTCTAAGTAAAAAGTAGAGTGCTTTCCGAGAGAGATGCTGGTGCGGAATATTTCAATTTACCTCAGAGGCGTAGTTGTGTCCATCAGAGCCGCATACAGGTGAGGAGGCCGTAACAGGACAAGGCTTGCAGATGCTTTCATGGGCCTCCAGCTGCCCTGACTGTTTGACCCTGAACATGAAAGGAAAAAAATAAACGTGAGTCCAGTGTCAGTCCATCCAAATTACAGAATGCTTACCTGTAACTCTAGTGGCATCTAACCATGCAGATAGGTTTATGTTCCCAGGTGTTTAGGAAATCTGGTACCACCCCAATACAACGGAGTCTACGCTCACGTTAGCGGCTCTGTGAGGCTGTACTTGAGCCCAGTGTCACTTGACCATCCAATAGTTTTCAAGACATTTCACAAAAAATGTCAACCTGCTGGTGGCACTAGAGAAAACGTCAGGGGATGATCAAATTTCATGGTAATCCATCCAATAACTGTTGAGATACTTATGTCAAAGTGGTGGACCAATGAGCAACATTTCCTTCCCTAGATTCACGCCGACAGTGTGGCTAAAAATTCAAAAGTAACATCTCTTTCCAGAAAAACTGTCCCTGCTACACACTGTCAACAGTTTGTAGAAAGCATTTCCAGAGCAAACAGTTGGCAGACAGGTCTGTGGATTTTCCAGAGCAACAGATAATGCCTGTCTGAGCAACAGATAATGCCTGTCTGTCTTCCACAGTGGTCGAATGAACTGCTGCCAGGGCAGCAGGGTCACTGCTCATCTTCTGCTGCAGGCTGAACGCTCACCGTTTCCAGGCTGCATCTTGACACCACACTTACTCATGTCTTATTTCTTTTAAAACAAACAAAAAACTAGCACTTGCGCTGCAGCACTGCACATGCTTTTTGTTGCTCGGTTGAGAGGGATGCACTTCCAATTGTTTATGACATCTAGCTCTTGTTCCTGTAAGTTGCTTTGGACGAAAGAATATGCAAAACAAATGTAATGTAAATGTAAGAGGACACTGTTTGAATTTTTTTTAAATGTAATTTTGAAATGCTTGGAGCACCATTCACTTTCACTTAGGTGGCAACAGAAACCTCAGAGGCAGATATCGAAGCTCTGCATTGCCTGCTACTATTTGGATGCACTACGTCATCAAGGCCCCCTTCCTTGCTTTCTCCTCACACGGTGATTGACTTGATGTTCAGTGAGCACACGCATTAGGCTCTGCGGTACGACTTCTGCGGCTGCTATTTAATGAGGCTAGGATGGTTTAGTGTGCTTGTGTTCGTGCTTATTACCCATTATTCGACACAGTCTCTCTCATCTCGGGAGTGACTCTGTAAATGAGGCACTTTATTGAAAAAGATAAATGCCTGTCGCAGCAGATAGACTTTGCAGGTAGTAATAATTCACTCCATTAATTCTTTTCAGGCTGCAACCCTGCTCATTTGCTTTTCAGTCAAAGTGGAATGACTGGGTGAGGAGATAGATAAATACTTTTCAGTGAGGTTTATGATAGAGGGTCTTTGTGAAGGAGGAGCATTTGAAATACTATAAACACCAGTATTACACTATAATATGTATTTTTTGTATGCTTTCATTGTCACGGTTTCAACCACCCCTTCTCCCTCCTCTACTAAAGCTGCCCTATTATCAAAATGGGTAGCTCAGTAAGCTATCATTTTCAACATGGGGTGTCAAGTGCACAGTAAACCAGTGGTTTGAGACATATGAGCAATGTTGATAAGTGACAATAAAATGGATGTTTTAAAAATGGTGAATGGTTTTGTGTTTTCTGCACATCAGTGTCATGTTAGGGTCAAAAAGGTGTAGAATAGCCTGGACAACAAAAGGAATGAATAAAATGCAGTAACATGTTCATGGGCTAGAATTTTTAAAAACATCATACACATAAACTGCCACTGAACAGTTTCCTTCCTGACCAAGTCACCTGCCCATGTTTTTAGACCTTTGAAAAATGAAAATGTATCAACTTCTGAATGAAAAGATCAAATAATGCACATTAGAACACACCCTCACTGATACACTGAGGCGTTTTGCCATGTCAGCCTTACTTCGTCTGGTACGTTAGCTAACGGCAGCAAAGTTGTGGCCGGTAAAACCAAAACAATGAGCTGAAAGATGCTCCAACGCTCTGTAGAGCTCAGGGGAACTGCGGCTGACAATTACCTTTCACATGCATGTTGCAAGAAGCCTCATAAAAAGTCTCACCAGCCAGTTTCACACTGTTTGCTGTGCACAAACATAAGAATCTACTTTGCTTTTGGAGAGGATTATAGAATGCACTGAGCTGAGTAGACTTTGTCCACCTTTAAGAGTTTACCTCTGATTCAATGACGTTAATTTTAGTCTGTCTACATAAATGTATGAGTTCCCAAACTGATGATCCATGTAGTTTTAAGTAATTAAATTAAGCGATAGTGGCTTCATTATTAATTAAAACTGAGCAACAGGAGTTCCTGATACATTGTGCATTAGATTAGGTCATGGTGCGTTATGTATTAAGCATTAATTAATCATAAGGTATGCACATTTGACATTAAAGGGACATTAATCCGGCATCTCTCACAGTGTATAAAGACTGTCTATGGAAGCAAATAATGGCCATAAAGATTTGAATTTTATAAGCGACTAAATACCTAATTTTGAAGTTTAATCATTAATGAATAATTAATGTTGGAATTTAAATACCACATATTTTATAGCACTGAAATATTTTACTTAGAAAACCATCTATCTGAATGAAAATGGTCTGAATTCTCCTCTTCCTCAACTTCAGATAGACAGTTCAAGTGCCCAGTATTCAAAACTCAAATTCGGTGAGCGCAAATCAGATCTAAAGGTCAAAGTCAAGTCAGAACAAATGATAGAATTGGCTGAAATTCAAGGTATAAACTAAGATACTTATTTCAGTGCTATTAATTCAGTGTTTAAATCTCAACATTAAGTATTCAGCAGTTATTAAACTCAAAATTAGGTATTCACTTGCTCATAAAATTTTAATTTGTATGGCCATTATTTGCCTCCATAACTGTCTGTGTTTCCATGCACACAGTTAATTAGTCATTGCTCAGCTTGAGTGTTCCAGCTGAAATGACATCCCTCCTGGCTCATGACACTCTCTGGCCCTGTTACTGAGTTTAATCAATAGCTCTCCAACCAGACATTGAAAGGCTTTTAACGGACACACAGCTAACGGCTGCTGACAACAACTCCACGCGGACATCTTCTTAATGGTGGCAACATGTCCCGCAAAACACAAAGCGGACTGCGACTGGGCCTACCTGTGCTCCAGTTTCTTGCGATTGACACACATGGCCCTCTGGTAGCCCTGAGCGACGCACACCTTATGGCGGCTGCACTTTACATTCTGGCACGGGTCCTTGGTGGTGTCCACGGCTGCAAACACAAAACAAAACAGCACTGAGAATCCAGAGGTGTCAATCACGGCTGGGGCGCATTTGCTTTAACTCTCTGTTTTTGTCACCTGCAGGAGAAAAGCACGGAGATTCCAGCAGTTTTTAAATTCCTCTCTTGACAAGAAGCATGTGTTTGCTGTGATTGATAGCGAGTACCACCCAAAAAAACAACAAACAGAGGAAAGCTATTTCATGTGCTGCATAATCAAGTTTTGTACATTTACACCATTTAAAATGCTCTTCCATTCTCACAGAACTATCTTTTACTCAGGCGTATGCAATAAAAATCATGAAATATGTCATGAAAAATGTTGGAGCATCGTGCACAAATGAGTCCATTGGTTTTATAGTCAGCACTGCTGAAAACATGGACGCCTGGCTGTCATTAGTGAGGCAGCCCATCATCAATAGTGCTGCCTGCAGTCTCCAACGGCTGTCTCTGATTGCGAGAAAACCTCACAGCACTGATTGAGCATCTCTTTCTCTCGGCTTGTCACATCTCACTTCCCCCATGTCAACTTATCACTGTCTCTCCACGACTTGCCTTTTCTCTCTCTCTCTCTCTCACACAAACACACAAACTCCATCTTTGTTTCCCACGATTCCCTTTCTTTCTTCCCTCCCCACCTTCCCAGCATCTCCATCTTTGGAGAGTTGAACTTTTCAATGCCAACCTCTTTTTTTTTCTTTCTCTCCACTGACAGACTGAGATGGAAATAGCACCACGTCCTCCACCTTCCTCAGCCTGTGGTCAATGCCATCCGAAGCTGGATGTCACACCGTCCCAGTCCATTTACCGCCTTGCGGGAGAGGCCTCGGAAAACTCACAGGCTCAGATAAATTTAAGAGTGAGTGGCAAGCGGCCTGTCGGCGAGAGAAATTTAAGCTGTGAAATCCCGAGTCAGCTTTGAGCAGCTGCTTTGCAGTCAACACGACCAACAGACGAGGTGGCTGCCAGCCAGATCCCCGCAAATCCAGAGACTAGGTGATACTCTGATGCTACAGCAGGGAGGTGTGAGGGAACAGTGGGATTTTATGGAATCACTGGTATATGAGCAAGTATGAGACTAAGCTGGTGACCGGTGTTCATAAAGTCCCGAAGTCCTGCACCACTTCCAGGCTAGCTTGTGATCCACCAGCCTTTGTTTCACAATGCATTTTTAATAGTTAGGTTATATGTTTGTGCATTTCTGCAGCATTTCCAACACCTGTGCAAAGAAATCAAACTAATTATTCACTATTTGTCGTGAACATTGCACAAAAATGTATTTCTGCATTCACACCAATGGGAAATCTTTGCTAAAAGTGCTAAAACTCACTCCTCCTTGAAGTCATACAACTTTGTCATAAGCTTTAAATTATATAGCCTTAAATTGTTGCAAAAATACTTCTTTACAATCTTTTTACTCCTGAGTTTCCACTCTTCATGCACAATTTATATGCCAAAATGTTGGCAAATCTGTCCTCACTCAACCTGTGCTAGTCTCTTTGCGGCAGGACTTTTGAATAAATAGCTCAGAACTGTAGAGAAGTCTGACCAAAAGTCTAATTGGCTTCCATGTTGCCTGAGCTCTGACACTCATCCATTTCTACAGACGTCCACTTCCTGAGTAACGCACTTGCAAACATTTCACCAGAGAGGGAGAGCAGAGCAGGGCGGCCGCTGTGGTCTGTGGAAATATTGGATTTAAACGCTGGTTTCGCCCCACGCAAACATTTTTATCATTCAGGGCAGACAGACGATACCTGTGGGACCAAGAGACTACATGTGAAGATACAACTAGCAGCAGGATAACAGGTTAAAAACAAATAACATTACCATTTTTCTCCTAAGGTTTATAGGGAGTAACGCACAGAGTACAGAGGCCACCAGGTATCTCAAAAACGTGTTACAACCATGTATATTATTCACACTACATCACAGCTGCACAGAGTTTGGGGAGAGCATGTTGTCTCCACTAGCTGTCAGGGCAAACAGGATTATTAGAGTGAGTACAGTTATTGTTAAACATTGCAATATGTTTGAACAATTCCACACTTTTTTGTTGTTCTGCACTTGCATGAATAGAAATGTATCATGGTTTTTTTCACATGATTGTCTACCAGAGTCTGTATTTTGACGCAGATTAAACATTTTTAAACATTTTCAATTATTAAAATAGCAAAATCAGAGGTCTGTTCAGCCTTGGTGGGTAACTTTTGCGTTCTTTCTAGCTGCATTAAGGTCTTTATCCGTTTGTCTAAAAGGCTGAAACATGACACTACAAAGCATTTGATAGAAAGTACAGTAGCAGTTTAAATGTGAGCAGAAAATCCCACAGTTCATCTTCACAGGCGTACAGATTAAAGAGACCCTGTGCTGTATGTAAAAAATACATTGAGCAACAGAAGCTAACTCCAAAGTAGTGCTGGACCTCAGCTGTGTCATCAGAAAAAGAAGCTAGCAGCTCGCAAAATACTACATCCATATGAAAGTAAACAGCTAGTACATAGTCAAAATGAAATTAGTATCAGTGAGACAGGACTGGTATTATCATAACTGAATTACAAATGAGAAATTTCCACTTCTCAGCGAGGAGGAAACTCATAAAAATACAAGACGTAGCATTTAGGCTGAGCAGAGAAGCTCAAAGACCGATGGCTGGATCATGGCAGTACTGAATCAAACTCGTCGTTCCATATAAAAGATTTTGTGACCACTTGACTTTTATTCCCTTCATCTGGTCCAACAGGTATTCTGCTCTGTCGTGATTTAATCCCAGCGTCTGAACGTTATCCAGGCTGTACCACTGATGGTACGCTTGTCTGCTATTTCGCTTTTGATTTAAGACATAAAACCTCCCCAGAAATCACCTCATATATCATTTCTTTACAATAAAGAAAGTAAAGATATCTCATATTTTCAGTATGCCTCAGTGGATCACATCAGTTCTCGTTAGTGAAACTCATCACTCGGGTTTCCCTCAGGCTTTCTTCTGGTTTATTTTACAGAGAAGGTATATTGGTGGATATCAGATTATGAGGTTTAACATTTCATTTTGTTAACAAAGGTTCCACTCGTGGACTATAAAACCTTTATGGTGGCAGGGCACCAAACTCGATGATTTATTTTAGTGGTGTAATATACCTTAAACTATTCCCACTTTCTTCTGTGTTATTTTATCATTTCTTGGCCACTGACCAGTCGCTGTACCTGCTGCTCACTCACACGGAAACGCAGTGAGCCGTGGAAGTGCATAGACTGAATATATGAGAAAGAATGAAATAAAAGAGCACACACTGGCGCCACGGCTCTTTATGTGTTAGTTTAATAATAGAAAATGTGGATCTGAATCTGGATAAAATGTAGTCATAGTGAGACAAAATCTTACTTTATAATCTTAATTATATGATGGTAGCTATGATCTTTATGAGAGTATCAGATTTCTTGTCCAGGACCATCGTGGCTTTGCATAAGGATGATACATAAACATGCTCATTGGCTAATGGGCCATTTGGTGCTGGGCAAGTAGTGTATAGGTGAGTTTATCATTTTTCACTGAAAGAAGTTGCCGGCTGTGGCAGAAAAGGACGCTGCTGAGAGCGGTGAGAGTGAACCACAACAGTAACAGCAAAACAATGAGCTGAAAAGCGCTAAAACACACTGTAGAGCTGAACGGAACTGCAGAGTCGGGTGAAAATTCTCAATTTGTCATTACGAGCAACCCCTTTCACATTACACATAGTAGTTTGACCCATTGTTAATATAAAAATGAAGATTATAGAAGCTTTAACGTATCTTATACTGACAGATTCATCTTAAACTAAGGAATCCAGGAACAAAATAACTTTTCTATAGTTCTGGAGTTTTTAGTGAAAATATAGTGAATTTTATAAACAGCCATGTGTTGGTGTTGGATGTGCACCTACAACAAACATACTCACTTTAAATAATCATATTAATTGGTTCATGGCCTTACTTTTCACCGAATAAGATATTTCCATGCTAACTATCACATAAAATTGCTTTACTGTATGTTCCCATAGAAACGCAGCTTGGTGTTTTCAGTATAGTTTCAGATGGTGATGTGCAGCTCTCTCATTGCTCCCATGTTCAGTATTTATGAGCACCTTCAAGTCTGCCTCCAAGCAACAGCTTAAAACCAAACACGTCCCTCACACGGTATACTCCTACATACAGTACTAAAAATGAAATCCAAACACAAGATTTAATTTGCATTAAAGATCAAGTGTGTTTTCCACCTCGCCTGCTCTCCTGGTTGTTGTTAATATCGCGCTGCATTGAGAACTCAGGGCCGGGACGTGTAAGAGCCATTATGGGTTTTAAATCCTGCTGTAATCATGTCAACAAAGGCGATGGGACTCCACTGAGCCTGTGTCCAATCTCTCTGAGATTATTATTATTACGCTGTGATCAAAAACATAACGGCTGCTTTCTCATCCAGTATCAGCTTTCTCCCTGTGCGCGCATCTCATTTCTCTACTGAGCATGAGTCCTTGCAGTTAGACAGGATTGTCCATCAAAAGCCAGCAACCATTTGTTTTACATTCAAATTGTCAGCGCGTGCATTTAATAAAGTCCTTCAGTGGGTCTGGACAAAAAAGAAAAAAAGAACCTGTTAATGGGCTGGCAAGAAATAGCAGCAAAACGATTTAGCACTGATAAATATTAAAAGCATCAGAGAGACGGGCCCATTTGACAGCTTTAAGTAAATTAGTTTCAACTGGATTTGCAATTACTGTCAAGACTCTTATAGCCTTCGATTTAATTGCTTGTCACTGTGTCAACTCCACTGGATCCATGAAATTATTTACTTACAATTAGACAGGATGCATCACACAAGTTCACCTCTAATTCTTTTTATAACACATTATGTCTGAATAATTTCCTGAAGTTGTTGTACAAATGGAAGCACAATCACAGTCACTTCTGGGCACAAAAGACATTTCATTTATTGGCTAAAATAAAGGATGTCAAGGTCAAATCTGGCAGTCCCTCTGTTAAGTCAGAGCAGCAGGCACCTCATTGTTTTGAAATGGCCCTCAAACACAGCGCAGACTCCGCAGAGCTGAGCTGACGTCTCAATCAGCCCACTTAAAAATGCACAGGAGGTGTCTGAAGTCTCCTTTTAGGTCTTTTGTTCTATCCAGGGCTTGCAGGTACACCTTGTCGGAGTTTCTGCTGTCTTGTTGAATTTGCAATGAAGAGGACCCTGATCAATTAGGTCTGCAGAATTAGTCCCAGTGGGAGCTGGGACGGGGATGAAATCAATGGTATTCAAATGAACATCGCCCACACTACAGCAAGCGAGGCGTTTTCTTGAGACCACATTACTTATTCCCCCTGTTGTAAGAACACATGACTGGGATAACATCTGGAGCTGCTTCTTCTCACATCTTTCTCCTTTGATGCAAGTCTTCAATGTCTTTAAAGCGAGGCAGTGTGGGTGTGGCGCTACACCCGACCTCCCCTCACAGCAGGAACACACTGCAAACTTTAGGTTACTTGCGATGCTATGAAAGCGAACCCTAAGGGCCTGCTCAATTGGCTACATCATGTATGAATTGTACCTTAAAACCCGACCTTTGAAATGATTCATACTATATCCTCTCCCATTGTAGAGTTATCATTTGATTAGTTCAGTTAAACTAGTGATTAGCTCACAGCTGAATGTTAAATTCAGTGCGATTGCTCTGTTGAAACAAGCACAGGTTCAGCTGAACTGCAGCCAAACCTGATGAACTGTGAAATTACTTCTAAATCTGCCGACACTGGTGATTCATAGCAACATGACATGCCAGTGGTCTACACTGACACTGCACAATCTGGTTTCCAATTTGTTTCTCTAAATATTTCAATTTAAAACTGATTTTATCTTTTCAATTTCTGATTTTCCTATTAAACCTATTTAATTCATTTCCTGGGAAATAATTAAGAAAAAAAGGGGTATATGTATTAACATGTATAGGCTACTTGCATTTATGATGACCAAATATCAGTGATTATTATAGCATCAGTGTAATAGAATAAAAAACTGCAGGTTGAATTGGACTGATATGTTTTTCCTTTACAACTATTTTTTAAAGCTTCAGGTGATTTCATAATTCTATACTTATATGAACTTGTATTTACGCATTGTTGTACACTCTACATTGGTACGCTATTTAACGGGTGGTGAATTTTCCTCTTTGGTGTGCCAGATAATAAAACACATGCTTTTAACACATAATGCCATTAAATATATTAACTCTTTGAAATATAAAAATGATCTGAGCAATGGAAATATCACTTAATGGATCATTGTTTTTCAATATGTTATTTAAACCTACGAGAACTGATTTTCTGACCACTTGGGGGCAGCAGAATCAAGCTCTAAACACAACATTGTCCTATTTATCACCTTTTTAAGTCGATATGGCAAACATGCTAGCAATCAAATGCTTATTTACACACTCAACAGTTATGGAGCAACCATTTTGGTCTCTACCAACTAAATATGTGTCTTTAGCTTCAGCAGCTTGTTGTGTACTTTGACTGTCTGCTGTTTGGTGCTGGACAGGTAGTATACAGTGAGTTTGAAAACGACACCGATAAGAACGGTGAGAGTGAATGAAAACAGCAAAGCTGCAGGCCTTAAAAGCAAAACAATGAGATGAAAGATGCTAAAACGCTCTGCAGAGCTGAGGGGAACTGCAGAGTCGTGTGATAATTATCATCGCCAACTTCAACTTCTGTTAAGACAACTTTGATATATTCTGTTATGATTTGGCAGTATATAAATAAAACTATATAAATATAACGATATAAATTCACCAGAAGTGACCCCCTTCACATACAGCTAGTAATGTGACAAGTATGTTCAGCTTAAACCTCAGGTACAGTTACCTCTAGTGGCACTTTCCACAGGTTTTCTTTCTACAGCGACTGTGTTTAAGCTAAACCACCGCTTGGCTTTGAACCTCAGTTTCTGTGGACACAGCAGTCAGGAGTCAGACCATCATCATCATCACACTGCGGTTGAATTGAATTTCAAATGCTTGGTTCAACGATTCGGGTAACCTGACATTTTTAAATGACAAAACTTAGAAGATTATGAAACACTTGCACAGGTGTGCACTCTCTAAGTGCATATTTAAAAACAAATTCATTTCTGTTGAATATAAAAAGACCGTTTGACTGTAATAACATGGGACTGTTATTTTCTAAAAGTGAGATTTTTTTTCGCCCCCCCGAACAAGACACAGACCCCATGGAGGTAAATGGAGCCTGATGGGAGTTCTGAGTTGAGCCCTCAGCAACAAAGGCAATTATAGCAGGCTTTTCAAACTAATGGATCTGACTGAAGGCTCAGCCTCTCCTTTGCTAAATCTCAACTGTGTTCTCACCCTCCACAAGCTCTGACACCCCGGACCAGCACTTACCACAGGCTGTATGACCTCAGACAACTGCTGCAATTAAGAGAGGCCAGCACTTCGATAATGCGTGCCGCACTATTTCATTGTCTAGAGCAGATGCAAAAAGGTAGACCGCACTTAGCATTGATTATGCTGGTAGAATCTAAAATAGCTTACAGCAGGATTGTATCTTTCAGTAGAACTGACCATTTAAGTAAAGCCATTTAAATATTAAAAGTCTTTGCAAACCTTCTCTGAATATAGTACAGTAGCATTCACTCAGGCTGTAAGTGGATTACACGGTAAACTTAAAATCATATGTCCACAGAAAAATCCTTTCTAATCAGATAAAAAACGTATTTTTCCAGACTTACTTTCATCAGAACCTGTGTTCTCCTCCACGTTTTTGATGTAGTCATCCTAGGAAGAAAATGTATTTGCATTAATGGCTTTAATAATTTATGTTGGGCAACACAATGGAGAAAGTGTATGCTCTTGCGCTCATGCTTCATGAAAATTCAGAGGAGCATTAAATATGAAGGGAGATAAGTTTAGATAACAGACATGCAAAATTAAACAGACATTTTGCTACTTGCCACGAATTTTAAACACTTTAAATGTATGATTTTAGCAATTCAAGCAACAATGTTGAACTCATGTGGCACCCGGTGTCTTGTCTTTGTTAACTATATATATTTTAAAGTACACTTTGTGGGACTGTGTAAAACGTTATCTTATTCTGTATGTTCAATTGAATGATTTATCTTTAAGTTAAAGTAGATAATAAAAACTCGAAACAAGAATGTATCCAAGTGCTTACACAGCCACTATCACCGCTATCACTGTTCACTGCTGATGACATTCAATTATACTTTCCAAAAACATCTAAAATGACTTTAAGTGGTGGATTGATACAGCTTTCTGTCAGGATAATAACATACTCGCTCAGTCAAATGCTGCCCTTCCTTGGTCATCTAAACCAATATATTTTTTACACTACTGTCTGTGTATGTGTTTTGATTTATCTTGTTGTTCTACTTTTTCCCTTAATGCTGCTGTGTCCTTTTCTATCATTATCTGCTCTGTTTTATTATGCAGCTGCACCTAATACCTAATTTCCCCTCCTGGATCAATAAAGTGTTCTCTTATCTTTGTTTCAGATTTAAATTTGGAACAAGACACCAAACAGCTGGTGTGTTTTTGTAATTTCTTCTTACAAATAACTCTAGAAAAGACAAAGGCTTTCTTTAAATATCTCTGTAGTGTCCCGCGTTTGGGTTTTTTGTTAGCTAATTTTATTTATCCATTTAAGTATTACATTTTTTTGCAAACTTGTTTTATTTTAATATACTGTCACTGTCTAGGGAAAATCATATACCTCCAAGTCTGCAATATTAAGAATTTTTTTTAGATAAAATTCAAGAAGGGAAAGATGCTTATTTTCTTTCTTGTTGAGAGCTGGATGAGAAGATTGATACCACTGTATGCTAAATATGTAGCCAGGAGCCAATTAGCTTAGCTTAGCACAAACACTGAAAACGAGGGGAAACAGCTAGCCTGGCTCTATCCAAGGACGAATTGTTGTTTTCACACTTTGGTTTTATACAGTTTAAACAAAAGAGATATGACGTGTTAATTTGTGAGCTTTAGATATGCTTTTGATTTGTCTTCATCAGCAGATTGATTCATCAGAATCATGCAAAGTTTGAACATATACAGTCCTGTGACAATTGAGCTGAATGGACCTTGAGTTGAGATTGTTTTGCCAAATTCTGTTTCCAAAGTCAAGAATGAACCGTCCAACTAAACCAAAGAATGATGTTAACTTGTTGACATTTCAAAAACATTGAGCTCTTATTTTGACAAGTGTGATATAAATCCAATAATTATTTTATACATTTTTTATTATTATTATGTTGTTGTTGTTGATGTAGCCTCTGACATTAAGTAAGTGGCACAAGGCAAGAAGAAACTTTGAGCTTCATTGTAAGACTTGGACTATCTTAGGTCCTGCACAGCTGCAGAGGGAATATTTGCAAACTAACTCTGGTTTTCAGATTGTGTCCCTTGTGGCGTTGCACTGAAACGATAATAAAAATTCAGCGTCCCCCTGCTGTATCCATTCTGACCCATTTCTCTCTGTGTCAGGACCGAGAGGATCAACTATAAGCGGTTACTACTCGGCACGAGGCCCAGAGAGGACCCTGAGGATCACGTCTGTTAAGTTTAGCTCGGTCTTATTCTGCTCAGGGGACACGGAGACTGAGCTCTCAACTCAAGCTGAACAAGTACAGTCGAAGGCATCTTAAATACTGTGCACAGGGAGGGGCGTTAAAGGGGTACTTTTTGTGTTTATGCTTGTTTTTACTGTGAGTCTAAAGGGAACAATACATTTTCATGTGTGAACCATACCTCATGTTCTTTTATTATTGGTGATACTTGTACTTATTTTCGAGGAAGCAGTAGTTTGCATTTCGCTGTATGTAGATTAGATTTTATTTATGTACATGTTATTGTTTCTAATGTCCTTTGGTTTATTGTATTATATGTACTTTTTGTGCTTTAGCCATGCTGAGCTCTTACTCATTAGGCAGGTTGACACCTACGGCCTCAAAGGGAATTCAGAAGAAAGACAGTGCATTGTACAGATTTACAAAAGAGGCACTAACCTCGACTTCCTGTAGCAATGACGAGCAGCGGTGGGGGAGAAAGAAAGAGAGAGCCATTGTTAGAGATACAGTTACGTTACAGTTTTCACTTTGCTTCCATTCAGCATGCAAACAGTGGGTTTGGTTATTACAGTTATGGTAGCAGTTAAACTGTCGGCCCTTAATGAACGCTGATTGCAAATACATGCCTCAGTCTCGCTCCTCTCGGGGGACAACAGAAGACATTCACAGAGGATTATGAGCGCCTATTAACCGAGGATGATCCGCTGCCACTTCCATGAGCTGGCAGGGGTCCCGATCACTAAGGGCTCATTCTCTGGCTGTGTTTACAAGCGGCTGACACAACGCCAGCCTCCTGCCCGCTCAGATGTTATGGAGAAGCCATGACATAGTGCATTGGCCTTGGAGAAATACAGGCAAATTGGTGAGGATCTTCACAGTCAACAGGCAGATGTGATTTAGATGTTTTTTATAGTTGCAGCAGACACATAGAGCACATTTACTAAGCGCACCGATGACAACACAGACAGATATAGCTCCTGCAAAGTACAACCTTGAGTTAACAGGGGAGTGACTGCTTTTCTTTCATTCCATTTCACCGTCATGGCTTCGGTCCAATGGCATTTACACATCAATACCCACCACAGCCTCTGCCTGTGTGTTTCATCATTCAATGCTCCGGCGTGCTTAAAAGAAATATAGCACTGCATGGTTTATTTCAGCAGCCACAACCATATTCAGTAAATAAACCTAATTCTTATACCCACACACGCAGCCATACCTGTCTACTTAATATATCACTATGAACAATTTACAGGCCCCACAAGGACAAGCCAAAAAGCCAGCGGAAGGCTTTAAAAGGCTAAAGCAAGAATTCATCACGGAGCCGCAGCAGGACTTTAAATTTCTCCTCACAGAGTGTTTCGTAGAGGTAAATATTTTCTCTTTAGGAGCGAAAATGTCCAGGTGCTACATACGCGAGGCGATGCCACAGTTTATCTCCAAATTGCCAGGTTTCGTTTCTGTGGTGGGTCGTACGAGGAAGAGGAAGACAACATGTATTATGAAGTGTAAACACCTCCACTGCCGACTAAAATGACTTCTCCTTTTCAGATCTGAATTTATACGTGGCATTTTAAAGGTTATAGCTGTAGCACTGAACTTTCAGGGTGACGCCGCAGTGTAAAGAAAATCATTGCTAAGCCCATAAATTGGCTGCTGAATCTGCGTTTGCAAATACTGGGGAAACATGTGGAGTATCTGAAAATCCCACAAAACGACCAACCTCGTAATCAAATATTTGTTTGTAGCATGTTGCTCGTCAGATGCGATGATTGCTTAATTAATTATTTGCAGTGCTTCTGCAATTACCCAGCTCACGGTATTGCCGATGGGGGCTTTACAACGTGTCCTTAAGGCTTGAGTGCTTATCTTCTACCAGCAGCAGTGTGACAACAAGGACACCAGGCTGAGGCTGCATTTAGTCCTTCACCAAGGTTGAGAGCTAATGCTGTCCCACTCAATCCCAGCCAGGCTGCTGCTACAGTTCACAGCAAGCCCAGACAAGAGGGAGGGAGGGAGGGAGGGAGGAGGGGAAAGATCAGGGAGCAAGGGGGTATGATATTCATGGTGGAGGCCCCCTGAGTTATGTGATTCATATCACACACCCCACCTCTTCTGCCATTTGTCAACAAGGCTGTAATGCAGCTGGTGTAAAACAGAGCCGAGAGGCTAATGGAGCCTGACTATCCAGATGCTCCGACTGCTCCTCCTGGACCGCTCGCTGGTATTAGGCTGACGGCGTTTGGCCGCAAGCCTGACTGCGCTCCTCTGAGTTAACGTCTATCTCACCTCGACCGAGCCCCGTCTGCTGGTGACAGAAATAGCACCCATAACCCTGAACCACCCAATCCCAACGTCACCCACTGCAACACACGTGCACACGCCCATCCTGAGCACTGACACCAAAATGTTCATTCACATCCCAGCTCAGCGTGACAACCACAGGGGTAAGCTGAACTTTTGACTCTTAAACCATTTCACTGCATGTCTGTTTCCTACTGAGGAAATTGCTCTGCTGGAGTATGTGAGCTAGCTAGTAATGCTCCAATCCAGCACTCAGTGGATGCACTCAGATACCCGAAGAAAATACTGAAAACAACAAAATCAAAAATTAGGGACATCATTGTGGTCTATTGGTCTACCCCAATCGTAGTATTATTGGAAGTCATCCCTAAGTCTAACAGCTCCTGTCAGTATAACTCACAGCAGACAAGTCCAAGCCGAGCCACAAGCCCTAATTTTTGTGACTTGAGTCTGACTCGAGTCCAAGTCTCAAGTCTACAGCTCTGGATTTGAAAACATTTTGCTAGAAACCCATGTTACATGCGCCAAACTGACAGTCCGTCTCTGAATTGGTGGTTTCATGTCTGTCCAACTTAGAAAATCCACTGGAAAATGCTTCGGTGAAGACAGCTGACATCTTTACCTTTTGCATTACACTCCAAGCAGATGAGTTCTGAGTCATTTGAGTCATGTTATGAACCTTCACTTATGGGATTTAAGTATCTTAATATATGCATCACGTTTTTAGACATGTAGTTTCTGTAAAAGGGTGATTATGGCTCATAAACAGCTCAGTAGAAGCACAATTTAATTTGTACTGGATGAGAATCAGTATTAGCAGATACTCAATGTTGTGTGAGCGGTATCTGAAAAAGTGGTGTCTAGCCATCTGTAATGTTTACACGTGTTTATCCACCGCTTAACTGTTAGAGGTCAAGTGCCCTGCATCCTTGACACCTCTAACGTGGAATACAAACTGAGTAGTAATCTAACAACGAAGGGAGTATCCACCTCCAAAGACGTGATTATAAAAAAACACAAAAAAGAAAACCCAGGCGGAAATGTCGAGGAGAAACTTGTGGGCTCCGAGTGTTGGAGCTGAGAGTCGCCGGAGCACGGCCTCACTTCAGCTTGCCAGGGAAATGCTCACAGAGTCCACACACACACACACACACACACACAAACATTATATATCAGATAATGACCAGAATTATCTCATCTACAGCTGATACGATGACAAGCTCATCCCTGACCACAGAACATCATATTTCCTAATCTTATTCTGAAAGATCATATTTTTGTGTTGATTGATTCTTTATCTATGGATCCTGTTACCAAACAGCCTCTTCCAGTGAATGTTTCCCTGCCTTAAAGGAATATTTCGACACTAGGTAAGACATATGTATCACAAGGCTATCTTTAAATATCTTTGTTGTGCCCAACGTTTGGGTAACGTCTTATTTTATTTTATTTATCCATTTAAGCATTACATTTCTTTTTATTGTACATAATGTCTGGTAAAAGACAGATTCAACAAAGAAATCCACAACATAAATCAGTGATCATATACAGAAGCCCTAGACAGGATGTACTCTATAAAAATCATGCCTGCCATCAGTCAATGAGCATGTTTATCTATAACTATATTTATTTTGGTGCTGATTTGGATCTAAATGTCAGGACAGATTTTTAAGCAGTCCCAACAGCAAACAAAGTGTTGGTACCATTTTTCAGAAAGCCCATTTTGTTGAACTCTGGCTCACACACATTTCAAGAGAATTAGTTCTGAAG
The DNA here is from genome assembly GCA_036023855.1 of Gadopsis marmoratus. NCBI lineage: Eukaryota > Metazoa > Chordata > Actinopteri > Centrarchiformes > Percichthyidae > Gadopsis > Gadopsis marmoratus. The sequence continues at coordinate 11,722 of JAVQJF010096973.1, read as the reverse complement.
CTCTGGTTATCTCTATCAGGGGAATAACTGCGTGCTTCATCCGCCGCAATATTCCTTATTGACATTCTGAAGACGATATTTGCAGTGAAGATATCACTTAAGCAGCAGGATATGAGTTAGAGGCTAAGTGATGATCTGGACATTTTGCATTTCCACCAGTTGTCATTTGCCCAGCTTCATGAAGTCATTTACTCTGGCAGTGACAGGATAAAAACAGACTGGATGGATGGACTGGTGATCCGGGTCATGTCTGTAATGAACGGATACCTTCGAGAGGCTTTCCTCGGCTGATTGCTCCGCTCTGGGCTAGGGCCGTGTCATCCTAACAGATCATTTAGGTGTGTCTGCCTCTCTGACTGGCAGGACATTGTCAGCTCAATATTCCTCCACGCAGCAATGTGCTTTGTCTGATTAATGTAGCAGAATTAGCTACGTCTCCCTGCCTACTTTAAATTGCTACAAAAGGGCACACAGGCGGAGGCTTTCGTGAATCTACATTCCACCCTCCATGTCTCTGTAGTTACCAAGGAGCAGTGGGAGTGCATCTCGCCTTTGCCGTGTCATTATGGCTCCCCAAATCAGCATGCTGGGACCTGAGTGGTGGAGGTAATGTCTCGCTCTGTTTGTACCCCACCGTCTTTGAAAACACCGGAGGAATGGGAGAGACCCTAATGGCGCAGACCCACCACAGATTGAACCACTTTGAAATGCATTAGAGTCTTCCAGAATGGTGCTGTGTGTCTTTTGGCATGAACCCACTGGCTTTAGAGATGGCTTTACATTGCATTTTCATTTTCAACACGAGGCAGAAATCCCACAGAAACAGCTAAGCACACATTTTCACCCCTTTTAATTCCACGTAACAACTCATATGGTTCCTACGCCTGCATAAAGAAACAATTTCTCAGGTTACTCTTATTGGACTGTGACAGGTCTAAGGTTTCTCCACCATATTCTCTCTGGCAGGTGTCATGACCAATGATTGTTGACGACGATGATGATGATGATGATGATGATGATGATGATGGTGATTACATGCCGGGTTTATGAAAGAAGCACGAGACTTTTCATCACAGCCTATAGGTAAAATAAGAAACCCACAGAGAAAAATGCAACAAAACCCCAGAGCATTATGGGATTAAGTCGCAGCCCAGCAACACAGCGCTGGATCGCGTTGATCATCTGAGCAGGAGTGCACGGGGGCCTGCAGGTGAAGGACACATGTTGTTTCACAAGGTAAGACGCCTGCCTGCAATGCAGTACAGCACGGAGCACAAATCTGCAGCCATCTCTGCACACTGAAGGGCACGTCTCGCTCTGCCCGAGCCACGAAGTAGGCAACTGTTCAGCGTGCATCCATCTGAAACATTTGCACTGTGCTGAAATGCAGAAATAATCAGGCTGACGGGGGAGTTTGGTTCATGCTTAAGAATGCAGATGATTTAACTAACTGGCAATGACACGTTCTATCAAGTCACAGGCTGGTTTTTGTAAACCTAAAACCTAAAACAAGAGTCTGAAAATATTAAGACCTTATGACGAGCGGCTTTTCTGGTGAGCTACACGTTTCAGGAAGTTGCATCACAGAAATTAACCTTTTCCATTCTCGGGCGCCCTTTAGCTGTGTTCTCCAAATCACTGATGAAGTGTCACATCAAACAGTGGCCGGGCTCACTTTGCTGTAGCAGACTCCATAGTTGAATCGAGGCATTGCACGCTCTGAGAGATGCAGTAATTGGAGAGGAGGAGGACGGCGCGGATGCAGAAAAATGGATTCAGTTGGACCCTGCTGCTGAGCCAAGCAGAACCCTGGAACGGCAGAGTCTCTGCAGAATCTTGGTGCTCCCTCCCTCCCATTTGCAAAACAAAGAAGCAGAAAGAGAAGAGGCGAGCCTTCAGGTTGAGCTCCACACAGATGCCCCAGGGAGCTCACAGCTTATGCAGGGCCGTCGTTACTGTGCTGAGCCACGTTGCTTCTATATACAATAGTAGCAGAATAAAAACCATAATGAGAGAAGCTGAAGCATGCAGCTCCACGGAAACAAAAATACCTGGTGCCAGTGTGCTATTTTCACTTTGTAGCAGCTAGACTCATCAGTATTGATCAGCAAACACAAAAACTTATCAGCATACATAAATAGATGAATGAGCTTAAATCTTGTTTGGTGTTGGCATACTTACCTAACGCGGGAAACTTAAATCAATACTGAATGTGTTGAAGGCTAAGAAAATAAATTCCACTCCAATAGACTCTAACATACTTACTTTGGTGCCCTGGAGAAAAAACAAGCCTGGCAGGTTTTACTACTTAAAATACAAGCTATCTTCAAGAGTTGGTTATAAAATTTTCAGGGATCAAACAGTCCTTTTGAGAGCCGATTCAAATGTGCTTCTTTATATGAGTCTTAATTTAAGGTGTGGAAAACTGTAAGAACAGCAAGAAAGACAAGTAGAGCATTTCGAGAGTGATTTCACAGTTTGGTTGACTCATTTTACTGTCATTGTATATACTTGTTTTCTGTATATCTACTTAGCCAGTGGCTATTGTAAGACATTTTGCATCTAATATCATTTTGATTGGTAGTCCTAGTATTAGTGGTAGATCCCAAAAAAATGTACACATAATGAGGCTATCATTCGCACAAATACCTAATGTCTTTATCATTAATCATGTTTTCAGTGATGGTGCCACTGTTAGCTTGGCTGAAATTCCTTCTTTAGTCCTTGGTGTATAAAAACACTTTTTTCATTCATATAGTCATAGTCTATTCATATTTGCTGCTGTTTTAAACTGTACAAGGTTATGTTCAGAGAGAGGTGAGTGAATAATGCCGCCCTCGCTTATGTGATTTACAAACAAACAAAAAAAGCCACAGTCGTGGTCATTTTTCCGTTGCTATTTTTCGTGGATGTAGCTAAGTGAACATAAAACCTGGTCAAATCACTTAACAAATCAAAGACATGGGCTGCAACTCAGAGGTCTGTAACAAGGCTAACACTCACCGTTCTGCTGCCATAAAATTGTCACTAGCACACTAAATGTGTATTAATGCGCCACTGAAAATAGTCCACGGGTCCACAACATTTACTGTATACTGCAGTGCCCAGATGTCTGCAAAGTATTGAGAGGCGGAATAACACATTGTTGGTTTTGGTCTTTTCTTGGCATTTGTTGACAATAAGAAAAATACAAAATAATGCCAGTCTTTTCCTTTAACTGGACTGATCTGCAGCTGCCAAAAAGCAGCTGTGTAACCCTCTGAATGTGCTCCAGTGCACTGTCAGCAATTTTCCACCATTGATCTATCTGTGCCTGTGATTATTATTGTATTTGCTGTTTCCACAAAATGTAACAGCTATGCCCGCTCTTTAAATTAATTAGACTCCAATGACAAGTCCATCTGAAGCCACGGAGCTCTTTTACAACTGTCAGACACATGAGTTTAGAACCCAGCAGCATGGTTAAGAGAATATAATGATGATAACCATCTCAGTTGAAATGCTGCAGGGATCTGCATGAGACAGCTCACGGGGGGGGGGGTGGGTAGCTAAGTTAAATATGCTAGCTGGCTGATTACATTTAATTCCCCCCGTCTGCCATGGCAATGAGAACAAATTGGGTTGTTGTGGCTCCCTGATAATGCTAATCCCCCCCCATGGTGGCAGCGGGATATTATAGTAAAACAGGGAGCCACATTGAGATGTCACGTTATGGCTTTAGGAAGGACTACATCACACATAAATGAGATTCTGTCGGGTTCTTTCAACTGAGAAAAAGCTATTAGCGCTTCAGCTCTGCGTCCTATCCCTTCGATACGACTTGCTTGATTAAGGTCATTTCAATATGACTTTGGAGTGTGTATCCATTACCCTGCCAACTCGACAAATTAACAGTCTCTCTCCCACACGCACACAAACACATATATCCACCACATGCCACACATACTAAATGCAGCTTGTCCACAGACAGGATGCAAATCCCAAGCATGCCCTTGCACCTCCCTCTTGCTCTGACAGTTAATAGAGAGGAGGCTCCACTCTCCCTGCTCCTCCATATGCGTCTCTGGGACAGTTGGGCCAAAGACGAACAGGCAACCGCCTCGTCCAACATTAAAATCAAACATACAGAAGACAGTAAAAGAGGCTGTTTCTCCCCAGGCAAGAGCATGTCCTCAAAGTTTTTGTAGCTGCCTGGCCTAATTGTACAGCGCTTGCCCTGCTGTTTCAACAGTGAGTGATTTGTGGCCTAAAGCAAAGAATCTATCAATGCCAGGTTGAACCTCAGCACCTTCCATTATTACACCTATTGTAACTGAACATAAGCGGTGTGGCCGTGTTTGCTCAGACCATGTGTTTAGTGCAGCTCAGTCCTAGACAACTCATAACAATAATGGTGGCCCCAAACACACATCCATCAAAAGCACAAAAAAACACCGGAGGCAGACCTGAATATATTCAGGACAGCACTTTTCTGCAGCCTAAATATATTTCCACCTGGGTTATACATATGCACAGCTATGTTTGCAGGGCTTTTTTTTTCCTACAGGTTTTTAATAATTTCCAGGTCCCATGACTACACCCTTACTGGAGAGAGATTTCAGCCGGTGAAGCCTATTCTACAGTGTTTACCCAGCCAAGTGTAAACTGAGGGTTCTGCCTCCTTTCTGTGAGCGATAAAAATAAAGGTCATTGTAAACAGATAAGGATGTCATTGGTGTCAAGGGCCGGATGAATTTACAATTGACAATAAATGCAGGTGGAGTTCCTATCATCAAGATCCTTATGTCTGTAATGATATATATTATAGTTTATCCTACCAACCTGTAAAATAAAAGGGAAGAGCTTCAGTCAGTGAATCTAAATCTTACCAGGAATGCATGGAAGGGTCAATTATCCCTTCCCAAACCTAAAATGATCTGAATCACATCAAATATAGTATCTCAAATACAAGGAGCTTTAAATTGCGAGTGAAATATACACAGTCGGACTTATTATGAACGCCAGGGGGGTTCAGTTATCTCTCTGCAGGCCTAAAATTATCCGAAAGATGAGACCCTGTTACCACTCTCATCAAATAATGTGTTTTATAAATATAAACAGGATGGGTTTTATTAAAATGAATATTAAACTTTGTCATTGGGAGCAATAAAAACCCAACGTTCTCTCATTTTCCATCATCCACTCATGGTAAGCGGTGACATGGTTGCGTTTGTTTGTTAAAAAGCTCGATTGTTGATTGAGTGTTGGCGGTGTCACCATGCCGGCCATGAGTGAAGACAGACACACAAGCATGAGTGGCAGCATTTACCGCTCTGCATGCAGCGAGGCATAGAGGAGCTTCACCAGTACCGACACTCTCAGGCAGATGCCGCTATGAATAATGCATGAACAATAGAGCCAGAAGAAGAACCTTGGAACAGCTAATTATTCAACCCGACATTTCAGCAACTCACAGAAGTTAACGGCTAAAAAAGATGGAATTCAGGCAGTCATTACTACTGGTGTGTGTGTGTTAATACACTAATATAGTAGGTGCAGCCAGGCTCCATTATGAAACACATTAATCTACATGTACTGCCCTATCACAAGAAGTAGCATCCTCGTACCCCACCATAGAAAAGGGAAAGGGATTTTGTATATTTGGACAAGCTCTGGAACATGGTTTTGCTTATGAAAACCCTTTCTTGCTGTTCAAGACAGCCGTTCTCAGTGTTGCTTTCTTTTACAAAGCATAAATTGCTTTCCGGCGAGTGGAGCTTTTCCCCAGGAGCAACAACAAAAAAACAGCTTCTCCACTCAATTAGGAGTCACCCACGCCTGTGTTGGGAAGCCAACAGGATCTCCTTTCTTCTCGGTTTCCACTGCGAATTGTATCTGAGTCAGTCCAAACACTCAACTCGAACCCCTGCGCAGCCACTCACGTTTAATTGGAAATAGGCCTCATTATCATAGTTTCTACAATTACATACCGTCCTCTTGCTCTAATTTTTCTAATTTTTCATATCTGTAATTACGCTGGCTGTTAGTGCTAGAGCATGAATCCTGAGGGAGACTAATAAATAGCTGAGGTTGATGACAGGAGCAGATAAACCCACAGCTGGCAGCATGTCTTTGAGCTAAGTAAAGGAGCTCAGTGTCACTTAGGATGCAACGGCATCATGTTCAGCTGAAAAATGGAGTGAACCCCGGCCTTGCATTCATCTAGGAGCTCTCACAGAGGAGCTGTGTTGATGTAGATCGGTGACCAGTGGCCATAACCATCATCTCATTCACAGAAGCATGGACGAAGATTGACTCTGATCTATAGTTGGATGACGCATCAGGTTGCTCATTAGAGCTCAATGAGTTCATCCAACCTGCTTGCTGACCTGATGAGCAGTATGTGTTGCCATAGAAAGTGCTTACATGTCACTGTGGCTGAAGTGTGCTGAAATGACCATAAGTCAATCAAGAGAACAGTAATTAAGGATTTCAAAGGTCAATTAACCAAACCAACTGAAGTAAAAAAAAAAAAGGTGTTTAAAGGTGTTGACTTGCTGCTTTTTCCCGTGTTATCATTGTAAACTGCCAGTCTTTGCATTTTGGATTGTTGATGGCCAAACCCACGTAATTTATAGGAGTCACTTTAGGCTCTAAAATCTTCTGATGGCTATTTTTCTTGTGTTTTTTGACAATATATAATTTCTTATATAAAAATTAAACTAAGAGTATGCAGCCACAGTAGCAGCTCCGTGAGACTTTATGCACAGCAGTGCTTTGGGATAAATGCTAATGTCAGCATGGCACCTCTCGACAACTATTGGATGGATTGCCATGACATTCATGTCCCCGGATGAATTGTAATAACTTTTGATGATCCCTTAATTCTTTGGTTTATGACCAAATACCTGCAAAACTAATGACATTCCAATCAGCCTCAGCACTACTTTGTGTTTAGTACTAACTGGCAAGGTAACTAAGGTGGTGAACATGGTAAACATTATACCTGCTAAACATGTTAGCATTGTCATTGTGAGCATGTTAGCATGCTGATGTTATTCTCAAAGCACTGCTGTGCCTAAGTACAGTCTCACAGAGCCACAATAGACTGTAGACTCTTAGTCTTGTTTACTATTTCTTTTTCGTTGTATAATTGAAACAATCAATAGATTAATCAATAATGAAAATAATCATTTAGTTGCAACCCAGAAGCTCAGACATGTACAGTGTGCAAAACATTGCAGGTATTTCCTCTTTCTCCTTTTCTTCATATTTTCCTTGATGAATATTGAGGATGTAGGTTTAGGCCCACTGAGAGGCCTGGGTAAAATTTAAAGAACCACTCATTGTAATCTAATTATTGCATTTAGCACTGTCCTAAATTAAATTAATTCGTAAGCACCAATAAGGCTAATGATCACTCGTATTTTTGCCTCACTCTGTGCTAATCCTAACAACCAAAGGAGCCAGGGAGCCATTTACCTGGAAAAGATGTAGCAATTTTCCCTCATTAAAAAAATAGCTTGCAGTAGAGCAGGTGCAAACCTTAAACAGCCCTCTGTGGTTGGCTGAAAGGGTGCACAGCTCCCTAATGAGTTTCCTCTTTGCACCGCTTAGAGAGATGGGAGAATCTGGCTGTGAATGAACAGCACAGTATTGTTCACATGAGTGGTGGCCTGAGCTGCCACTGAGCAGATCCACCCAAACGCACCAGAATGCAAAGTGGAGCTTGCGTTGGGACCAAAAAAACAACATCAAGTAGTCAAATAAGTATTTTAAGTGATGAGTTGATTCAGGAAGATGCAATCGGCTAATTTCAGCCCAGCTTCATATGTGGACATTAGTAACCTGCTGTAGCAGTTTTGTGTGGGTGAATTCGGTGCAAACATGAATGCGGGGGAATATAAGGGGATTTGACATCTTGACATTTGCAGTGTCATGATTACAGCTTCAACACTGATGCCAGTCATAATGGAGGCGGTATAACACGCAGTAACCTGCTGTGGATTATCATCCTGCAGCTGCAGCTGTGGTCTTATCGTTCTCCCTTTCAGCATTTCCTTATGTCTAAATGCTGGATAATCATATGTACACCGGTCCAGATCAATCACACTGCCATTGCTGTTTTATAAAGCGCACGTGATTATTTTTCACCCTGTTTTTATTTAGATGCAGTATGAAGACTTCTGCTTGCCGTTTTCACACCACCTGTTTGCCAAGACATCTAGTAAACAAATATAAGCCCTTCACATTTCAGATGGTGTATCTCACTGCCCGGTACAGCAGATAATAGTCCTACGTGAGCCAGCTTGGCTGTCTGTCTCCCTAGAGTATCACATCTCCCCCATATGCTGTGGTTCAACGCCGCCTTGATGTTTTAATGAGATTCACAAGGACAGGCAGGAATAAGCAAGAGCACAAACAACACACCTTTCCCCTGCTATCCCATCAAAACAAGTTTGACTGACAATGACCCAAATCCACACAACCTCTAACCACTCACGATCGAGTCGCAACATCGCCTTTCAAACCAAAACCAAATGCTAAAATATAAAAGCTAAAAAATGGAAATAAAAGAAGCCCAGAACTACAAAACAAAATCATATTTTACAACTTAAAGGTTCAAATTTTATTTTAAATATGTTTATGTGCTTTCTTTTTGAGAGCTAGATGACAAAATTGACACCACTCTCGTGTCTGTTCGCAAAGTACTGAAACTAGCACTACAGATGTGACTAAATTAAAAAGGATTGAAGATAATATCCAACTTCTAGAAATTTTAAATAAATCTTCTCAGGACAGTCAGGGTGTACATGCCCCATCCCTCCCTGTTCACGCCTGTCAATCAAGCACCGATCCAAACAGACAGGTGAAGCAAACCACTCCAAAAACCTGCAACGATAACGATTAGAATTTGCATGACAGCAGGAATTTGCAATTTAACTGCAGTGGGCAGTGGGACACATTCCTGAATGCCACCGAGCATGGCCCAAATTAATACAGCGAGTGTCTGGCCGACATTGATAAGGCTATCTGTCTGAGGTGATATTTCTCAGCAATGAGATCAAATGACTGTCCGGTTGTCAAGGTAGAGACTTGGATCTGAGCCGTTGCTAACCGACTCCTCCTCAGAGAGCTCTCTCATCCTGATTCATGCCATGTGCTCTGTCTTTTGGTACCAGGGAGGTGTCACCAGCTGTACCTATGAGCCGCATCCAAACACCATAACCTCCTGACACCTTACCATGCTCACTGTCCCCCCGTCGCCAACCTATCCCCTGTTGGTGATGTGTTTTGGATGCTGACAGGAGAGAGTGAAAGCCAAGGCTCTAATTTTTAAACATTATAACCAGCTATAAGCAGTATAACACAATGCAATTCAACAGCAGCACAAATATCATCGTTCACAATGCCCATAAAGTTGAATCAACACTTCCAAGTACATTATTCTTATCATGAAGGAAGTGTTTATTGCAGGGCTGTTGTATTAAACTGGATGTAGCTAGGTATTAAGCTGGCAACTGAGTGTATAAAATGACTAGATAAAGATAACAGGCATTTCGACTACACTGTACTGTATACTGTATACTGTACACCATAAGATGAGATAAGTCTATATCGCAGTGCAGATTTTGCTATTAGAGATGCAGCGATCCAACGACAACGAGATCAGTATCGTGATCAATTCTGACCTTAATAAATGGATCAGGTATCGGCCATGACGTGACCAGCTCACGTTAAAAACTGTTTCTTTGTCATGTGTAATATAAAATGTTTCCACTATCAGTTGCATTCATTCAGTCAGCAGGACATTCACTCAGTTTCTCTCATCATCGTACATTAAATTATTAAAAATCATCCCAGTGAGTTGAATGCAGAGAGGGGCTTTAAACCATGGGGAAAAGTAGAGCACTGGCTTCAGATCAGTACTCGCTATCGGCAGACTGCCTTAGGTGAGGTTTCGGAATTGGGCGGGAAAAAGTTGGATTCAACTCAGCTTTAACTTTATTGTTCCAAAGGGGAGATTGGTCTTGCAGCCTGCTGAAACGCAGAACCCAAAAAAATGTTAAGCATGTGCCAAAACGCTCCACACAAGCTCACATAAAATAAATAAAAAATACACAATGGTGACAGCATACCTGGTGTACATCCAGCCATCATCGCCCCACCCAATCCTCAGTTAAAACAAGAAACCCACCAGAACCCACCAACATTAAATGGCACACTGATGATGAGCAGACGCAGTTTGATGGCATAAGACACAAAATCATTTCTCACCCTGTCAAACCAGGATTGGTAGATACAAAACTAGTAGGTAGCTATCCCTGTAATATCTCTGCTTGCAGTTTATGCCACTATTGGATTTACAGGATTTTGCAGGTATTCAGTTTTGCTGGATTAACCAAAAATCAAACATTCCCATCTGATTATTTGATCCACTAATGGTGTCACACTATACATTATATCGCTGTCACGATGCACCGTGATAGAAGACTTTATACCTGCACTAGTGGGCTGACTAAGTGGTTGAAATAAAGTCTCACTGTTTGCTGTAGCTTTCCTCAGTTTAACTAGATGGGATTCAAACAATTTATTACTTAAAGATTGCAAATAGACTTTGTGCTCGGGATTATTTTCATGTTCACTACATCTGCCGATCATGTTATCGATCAGACCGCTAATCTATGAAATGTCAAAAAATGACAAATGCCCAAAGATATCCATTTTACTCTCTGACAAAGAGAAGCAGCACTCAGGACTAATTGTCTCTAATTGCCACAGGAGTCAGTTTAGGTCTGTAGTGAATAGACAGAATAAACAAAGCTGTCCCTTTACAGCCCACAATTCAGCCTGGACGACAGACACGATCTTCCTCTCATACTTTATATTTGTGATTTAAGAGCCACACAGGCCTCCCAACTGTGAGCCCTACATTGAATGTGCAGCATGGCAGGATCGGTGGGCATCGATCAGTGATCGGGCCACCGACAGGGCACTAATTCGGGAATATCACAGTTGCTCAGAAGGGGCTTGTGAACGGCGTTTGAGACTTCATGTTCACTCTCACAGTAAGGAAGGACGCACAGATCAAAGTGTCACTTGACCCGTGAGGACACGGACCGCAGCCTGCTCGGCTTGTGTGCCTATTCAAGGAGCTGCCGGTGAAATGAAACGTCAGGAGAAAATCAGGCACCTTGCCCCCCCCCCAAGAAAAAAAACAAAAAAACCAAAACATAAAAAAAGATTGATTTTATCAATCATTTCACGGGGCGCGTGCACGCCTACGCTGGTTGCACGCACTACGCGGTGTGGTCTTCCAGTCTGCACGAAGCGCTCCTTCACCATAACGTTGCGCGCGTCTGCGCTTCGGAGCGACGGCGAACTGCGCAAAAAAAAAAGGGGCAAAAAAGGCACCCGAGAACGCGAGCAGCGTCTCCGGCGCCCTGCAGTCGCACTACTCACGTCTCTGAAGCGATTCCAGTGCTGGATCTTACGGCTGTACTGCGAGACGGTTGACAGCCATTGCTCATCTTCCATGAAATTCCCGGCTTTTGCCGCCTCTTTCCCACTTTTCACGTCCACCTGGAGCGAGACGCCCACCAGCAGGCACAGGCAAGCGACGGCTCTCACAACGACCATGTTTGCCCAGGCAGTTTGCTCTGGGATGTATCTCCTGATGCTGCTGCTGCTGCTGCTGCTGCCAAGGATCCACATACAAGACTGCTGCTGCTGCTGCTGCTGC
>JAVQJF010096960.1:0-10595 GCA_036023855.1 Gadopsis marmoratus | reverse complement strand
CCCCCCCCCGCCCCCCCCCCCCCCCCCCCCCCCCCCCCCCCCCCCCCCCCCCCCCCCCCCCCCCCCCCCCCCCCCACAAGCCTTGGTGAGAAGGAGCGTGTAAGTGATGCGAGAATCCTTGCAGTATCTATGGATGAGGACATGCGAGTGGAGAGGAATGTTGCTGCGGGTGGGGAATTGTAGGAGATTAGGACACATGTTGAGGAAAAAGAGTCGCTTTTTAGCATCGTGGGGGTTCCAGCTTCCCTGATGAATCTGCAAGAAATGTCCACTACAAGCAGCTCTGTTCTCAGGTTGATAAATATTGGCCACTATAGCAAAAATACTGTATATGATGCACTTACATATCAAATATCTTCATGATATATCATTTTGTTTTTATACAGATTTGCCTACATCTGAATGTTGAACATCCAGTTAATCTATGATATTTTGAATAAGGAGAGACTAGAGACTAGTGTGTTGCACTGCCTGTACGTGTGTGCGCATACGTACTGGGTGATGCTGTATGTGGAGCTCAGTTCTCTGGGGGTGGAAAGACAGATGAGGGTACAGAGTTGGGATGAGGCCACAATAACTCATCATAGACAGTATAGAACCAGGGCTGGATAAATTGTTTAAAATAATCATCATATGGCTATCCTTTGGCCAACAGCATATAATACCACACACACGTTACGTGATGTTGCCATCAATTTTGAAGCTCCACTCTGCTCGTCCGTGCTCATGCTTCATGTGTAATCTACAGAACATCTTCCTCTTTATTTCATCACACATCATAAGGATGAGGAATACTAGTATTACCAAGGGATTACCCTCCTCCTATAACCTCCTTACTGCACCTTGCACTGTGGAATGTCCCCTCAGCCAATCATCAGCCTGCTTCTCGACTTGCTTTCATCTCCCACTGTTCACCTTGCAATGTGGAATGTCCTAATCCATAGAGATACATGAACAAGTGCTTATAACCCCGACAACACCTTTGAGCAATTTGCATTAAAAAAATCACCCCCCCCACCATTCAATCGCCTGACACCATTCAAACTTAGAATTCCTTGTCATTTGACATGTAATTGGAAAAATGGATGTAATGTCAAATGACCTTGCTGCTCCTTTTACTTATAAACCACTGATTTATTTTCAAAGCTTTTCCTCAAGGTCACTTAATTGAGCTTTAAGGCACTTGGTGTGATGTTACTGAATGGAGTATTTAGGCATTAGGTATGAGGTTGCTATTTTTAGGACAACAGTAGCAACCTCATACCACTCCCACAGTGGTCTATCACATTAACTGGAGGTCTTTGTTGGCACACACAGACCAGCTGCTGTATCACAAAGCGCCCCTACGCCACACTTTCACTTTCCTCTCACCAAGAAAGATAGCAAACCTCCTCCTGGTGCATCACAGACAGGAAAAAGCAAACAAACAAAAAGGAAACCAGGACAGACGCCAATCTTCCGCCCATCAGACACCAATCAGGGCCTGGCAACCTGCTGGCATCCATCTGGAGGACTGAGATCAGTATCTGGCAACATGCTGGTTGTCCAGTAGCCGGCAGCCTGGTGGCTGTCACCCAGTGCCCAGAGAGAGACATCCTCTTAGGGCTGGGACAAAGGTGGCTGGTCCTCAGGGATTACCCATTAGCATGCTAGTCTGTGTGTTTAACACTGGCCTGAATGGAAAGGACAAGAACCAGCACCCCGGTCTATTCTTAAACAGGGAAGTGTTACTGTTTCAGCTGCTAATGCCGGTCTGACTTATGTATACATCCGCATACATGCATATATATGACAGCAATTTTTGTATCGGTATGCTCACTGACGTAATGACAGTTCCACTGTTCGAGGAGAAATTTGATGCAGCAAAAGTTGCTTTGCAAAAATGTTAAACTTAAATGTACTACTTGTTCAATATTTCATGAAGTCATATTTCATGAACCTTTCCTTAACTTTCAAAGAATGCATTTGGCTGGCCTTTTAAACATATGCGTTGGTCCTTTAGCGGTTATCAGACTGTGACATCCACCAATTTAGGAGCAAAAATACATATTGTTTGTTGTCAGATGTGCAGAGTAAGTGTGGTTTATGCAAAAGGCAAGATGAATGCATGTGATATTAGTTCCATTTTTCAGATTCAGGCTTGAAGTTTAAACACGAGCAAGACAAGGAAGTTGTGACCAGGTGGTAGTTGAAATTATTGCTGATTTATTCATTTAGTGAAACTAGTCAATTTCTCAATGGTGATTTAGCTATGTGTGTGCTGAGGCAATCATAGTCTTTCTTTTCCTCTGCATGTGTGTGTTAGCCTAATGATGTGTAAAGACGCCTGTATGGAAATGTGTATTTGCAAATCTCTGGGATTGTCCTTCAGTGATTGTGTGTATGTGTGTCCGTGATTGTGTGCAATGCTCCTCTTTTCGTGCTGCTGCTGTGTGTGATTATGTGCTCAGACTTGCTGGCTGGTGGCTGATAATAACACAAGAGGCCGTGTGTTTATGGATCTCTTAGCTGAGGAGATTCCCACCGTGCTCAGCGTGTCTGGGCTCTGTGTGTTTTTGAGGTTGCACGCGTGACTCTGCCAGCTGTTCTATTCTCCCGTTGGCCCCCTCAACCCTACCCAGCCCTTGTCCCTCGCCGACCCCTCCTTCCCTCAGAGGCCTGCTCTTCATCTGATAAGGGCCTTGCTGGCCAAACCCTCAGCAGAGCTCCTCAGAGCCCCTCAGAGCTGCTCCATGCTAACAATACACCCTCCTTCCCCTCCACGCTCATACAATTTACATGTGAAAACACTGGGTCTTATCTCCAGTTCACTGGAGCTATGGCACAACAGCCAAGTGTGCGTGTCCATATATATGTGTGAGCAAAAGTGGCCTTGAGAGAGAGAGCTGCATGAGGGAAAGCAAGCATGTGGCTAAATCTATATTTATATATCTACTTTTTATATATTTTATTATATTTCTACTTTTTCCATTAGAGAAATATTATCAGAAACTACATGAGCAAATTAAATATACAGTAACCTCAAGAGTCTCATTCAGCACTAGTTGAAAGAATTAAAGTCTTTATTGTCAGTGAGATATTAGCCAGCTTTATCGTGCTTGGACTGTATCCAATAGCTAATGCTGCATCACCTTGGAATATTGCCATGGTGTCTATTAACAATAATCCTCATCTACATGAACATCAACGTCACCACTTTCCTCACTACTACCATGACAGCCGACCCAGCTACCACTATTACTCCTCTTCCTTATGGCACAATCTTTACCATTCTCTGCATCATTGCCCACTCAGGCACTATTTTACAGGATATGTAGAAATTCCCTTCTGCCAACGCACCAGATGCCGGGCAGACAGAGACAGGACAGACCGCAAAGGAGAAGTGTGCAGGCTTTTAATTAAAGTCTGTGTAGTTAAGGGCTCGGGCTAAGCAAACATGGGCCTCCAGCAGCAGGGTTTAAGATGAGGTAAAGGAGAGAGCGGGGTGATGAGAGACAAGCTCCTAACATTGGATGAGGGAGGAGGGGAGAGGGGGAGTGAAAATGAGAGATGTGCGAGTGTGGGAAGATAAAAGATGAGCAGACTGGGATAAAGGACTATTAGGACGCAAGGTGCAGGTAGAGGGATGGGAAGGACCGGAGACGGGGGATGGGTGTGTGCTGTCAGAGATGGTATCCTATGCTATCTGATGTATCATAATGTGATGCGGATATTGGGATCGGAGGGGCAAGATGAGATGCAGGGTTTTGGGGGACATTATAATGAAAACAGGGGGCAACTGGTGAGATAATATTCATTCATGTATTCACTAAACTGGGTGTCATAAGAGAAAGATAGTTGCCATGAATCAAAGACATATGCAGATGTGAGCTTGAATGCTCCACATTTTACCAAAAAAGTATCAACTGATACTTTGATGAAGTAAATCTGACATGTTCCATTACAACAAGTGTAGCAGGACAGAAATAAAGAGCTTCGGTTTTGCACATTGGAGGAGTCTGCTCTGAGCTTTGTCCATGATGGTGACATGGTGACATCTATTGGTGAAAATGCAGAACTGCAGGGCTCCATTCAGCTGCCACTACAACAAAACAATGCACGAAGGGAAAATACAAATCCTTGAGGGGACTCATGAACTTCCCAGCTAAATAACAATTATTTTGATTTCACAGATTAGTATTTCACACTAGCAGAGGCTTTCGAAAAGTGATTTAAGGTTTCCAGTGGTGAAAAGAAACTAAGTACATTTACTAAAGTAAAGCACAATTGTGAGGTATTTTTATTTCAATTGACTATTTCTATTTTATGCTACTTTATTCTTGTCCTCCAATACACTTCTGAGGAAATATACTTTTTACTCCATTACATTTATTTTACTTATAGAGTAACTAGTTACTTTGCAGATTAAGATTGTACACAGAAGAACATATCTCATAAGTTTATAAAATACAGTGCATTGTTAAAGATGAGTGGTTCCCAAACATTTGGCTTGTGACCCCTTACAGAAAAACAGCAGTGTCAAGTTAATCTAAATAACTGTTTGAGGCCCAAATAATTAAAACCGAACAGCAAACATTAAAGCTGCTGTTAACACATAGCAGTTCGGTACTTTTTCTTTAGTAAGGGATCTGAATACTTCCACCCACAGCGTAGACTCAGACGGCATTCTTGCTACTACGTCTTTATTATTTGGGGATCTGTGATCTAAGGTTTGCCTGTCTGGGGCGTGGGCTGGCAGCACAGCGCCAGACTTTGCAAAAAACATATTTTGACAGTATATTAAGTTGCTGATCTCCAGGAAGACTCATACACACAAGATCTGAGTCAGAATTTTATATTACTTTCAATGTACACAATACAAGGAATAAAAAGATCATGATGGGCAATGTCAGAAATACGTAAATAACTAACCTCATGAGATCAAATCAGAAAAAAAAAGGAATCTGATCTTAAACATTCCTTAAAACAAAACCAAGATACAAACAACAGAACAGACAGACTGGTATAGATTTTGTCCTGAGAAATGTTTTCCAGTTTTACAGCAATTTAATTGTTTTACTCAATAAACCGTTACACATTTTGATATAATAAAGTTGCAAACAGTTGTGACACATAATCATTACCTTTGGAGGGTAACATCCTTGGGTAAAGGTCAAAATTGATTATCTTTGGTTTGATTGTATTTCTTGCACCTGCATCGTCACCGCTGGCTCTAGAGGAAAAGTAAGATGCAAAGCACAACTACATTTACTCTTTCATCTCTCACTCTACTTTTAAATAGATTTCTTTACTCTCCCCATCTCTTATGTACAGCGTCAAACAAACCACTTTGAAATGAACAAACAATGGTCAAAAGACAATAGCACATTTATAAACACAGATCCTTCAGATATGGATTTCATCAGTCATTGTCTAATACTACTGAGGATGATTTCCCATAATGACACAAAACCAGTTATATACATTAAAACAATCAAGCAAAATTGGAACAATGTGATCAAAAACACACTATTCTTGTCATGTGAGCCCACTGTAAAATATCAGACCAGGCTGCTGTTTTCAGAGGTTTTAAAAAGGATATTTTTGCCCTCACACATATCACATACAAATGCACTAAGGGCCAAACAGGCACAGAATAAGGCCTCAACAAAATCAAATGCATTTCTTTTTGTCTCTACATAAAAAGATTATTGGTCTTCAAACAGAAATGCTATAAGAGGTTTTCTTTGCCAACAGAGGTGCTTCTTTTGTAGAGGAATGATTTATGAAACTCACTTGGCAAGGATATATACTTACATCATTTCTGCTCATCATTATTGAAAAAAAAATCTCACTGGTCCTTTCCACATGTTTAGCTTGAATTTAACCAAATGTCATCAAGGAATACTGTGAATATTGTGGAAAAACTAAAAGTCCTCCACTCCTCTTTTAGAAATGTCTCTAAAATGTTTCTCAACATTTGCTATTATTCGTTTTGTTTAAAGTACCACTAAAGACATTACAAAATGTTAATTTTTACTATAATCGGTTCACTGTAGCCATAGAGTCAGATCAATGTTCACATCAACACTGAAAAAAGTGTTTTCATGAGAAGTGTTAACATGTTAACATGGTACTTTAATGCGGCCTTGGCAGTATGTGTGTTACTACATGGTGCATGCCTTTGACTAAGTGTTGCCAAAGTGTAATACACAAATAAGAATAACACCTCTCTATCATGATTATACTAGAACACAACGATCGTTTCAGGTGCTGCCACATTTTGCTATCATCATTATATGACATGTTAATGATTATGTTAATGACGGCACTCCTACTTCTTTCAAGATTGTTAGGTGTCATACAGTATTTCTTCAAGGGGAGAACAAATCAGCTGGACTGATGGAAAATACATGAATGTGTGACTGATTATGATGTAGTGCAGCGATGACCTCAGCAGGTGGAGCCAGCATACAAGATCAGTCTAGGAGGATGAGATTGTCTCAGTCTAGTGCTTCAGTAGGCCAACCAGGCAGCGACTTTAGGACCCTGTTTGTTCTACAGTCTCTTAGTCCCTGTTGATTCTCCTCAGCAGGTCTTTGCTGTGGACTGTCCTGGCCTCACGCGGTCCTGCAGCCTGCTTCTTTAGTCCTGCAGTCTCTAAGTTCTAACTATTACAAGAGTCTACAGCTGGTCCGACTCCTCTCTGGAGCTCGAACTCATGCCCGAGGCCACAGTTCTGTGTGTGGAGGGTGCAGAGGGATGTGCTGCGGGGCGGCTCAAAGGGTGCTGTGTGCCCTGGTACTGAGGCAGCTCACTCTCCGATGGAAGCTCCCCATCTGAGAGGTATGGGGGAGGAGGGAGATCAAACCAGGGGGGTCGACTAGAAAAGAAACAGAAAGAGGAAGAATATGATGTCAGAGCCGTGAGCTATTACACAAGGACTGTACAATGAACATTTGTTGACTGGGACCAGCAGCTAGCAAAGATTCAGGATTTACACCCCTTTCTGATAAAATACCATGATTATGTCAGAACCTGCCATTATTTAAGGAAACCTGCAACCCAGTAAAATTCTCATTTTTGCTTTTTGAATTACATTATCATCATTTAACCCTCAGTCGTATATGAATTTTTACCATTTTTCTTCTTTTCCACCATATTATAGGTTTAGATTGTCCACTTTCCACACAAAAAAATGTTGCACTTAATGATCATAAAATTTAAAATTCTGAAGTTTGACAAAAAGGTTCAGTTTATTAATCAGAATATCATTCTCAATATTATTGGACTTTTATAGCAAATGTTCACCATCTTTTTGTGTGTTTTTTTGAGGAATTTATTATCAGCTTTTTAAACAGTAACATTCCTCTTTTGTGTAATAATAAATGAGTAGCCAGCAGCTTAGAGGATTAATTGAATGTGATTTACAAATCCCATAAAAGCATCCTTTTCAACCAATTTGGTCCGTGTATGAAAATGTATATTGTATTCTCATGAGAAAAATGAGCCATCATGGAAAAATTTATGGAATCATAGAAAAGGTGAAAAACTTCCATACAGCTGTTGGAACCATAATTCCCTTCACCTGACATCCAGAACAGCTTGCGAGTATGACGGAGGTGAGTCCATGGAGAGTCCAGGGGGATACAGGGTCCCGGACAGCAGCTGCAGTGCCTGAGGAGTTGAGTTGTACTGGCCCGCTGCGGTCGGGGAGCCGGGGGAGAGACCTGGACCCCCGGGATGGATGTGGCCCCTGTCCAAGATGACCAGACGAGAGAGCAGCAGGGGCTGGTGGTGGTGGTGATGCGAGCTCCCTCTTACGCCTCTGGGCAACAGGACGCTCCGCTTCCTCTGGTGATGGAGCACCAAGGCCAGCAACGCCACCACCAGGACAAAGATAACAGCACTGCCGATGACAGCATAGGTGATGCTGGGGTAGTAGCGCAGATGATAGTCCAGTGTCACAAAGTCCTGCCCTGGAGCTTCAGGAAGAAGATGAAGAGCAAATTGAGGATGGAGGAGGGAGAAGAAGGGAACAATTTAAGGCAATAGATGGTTGAGGAAATGAGAGGATGGGTTGTGGAGTTGCAGAGCCAGGGGAATGGAGAAGGGAGTGAAGGAGAGGGGCATGAATATCAGGCAATACATTGTTTTCAGATTCATTCTGAAATGTGTTCTATGTGATTCCATAGAGGCAGCCTCTCTTTAGAGATGAGAGTGCTACATAATAAGCATAACAGCAGTCAGACGCTCCCCAAGAGCTCCCCGAGACGAACAAATGGAGCATCGTGGACAGTGCAAAAGGCTAGTTTGAGCCCAAAGTTCAAAAGTAGGGACCTCACTCTCTCTGGAGAACGAGAGAAAGAACAGAGAGGCTAAATCATTCTTTGTGAGGAGAAAACAGCTCACAGCAGTTTTAGATAAAATGCGACTTGAGTTACTCGGCACTGAAGATGAGCGGAGGCAGAGGAACACCAGGGGCCATCACAGATTACCATGTTTGTTGCAGGGAAAGGGGTGCAAACTACTTGGGAGTCCAGGGAACTTTAAAAGTTCACGATGAGAGCCGAGGCTGGCGGTAAGAAATGCAGAGCAGCCAACTCCCTGCCTGAAATGAGGAAAGGGACATGCCAGGAATGCCAGGAAGCACTGCATCTTATTTTTCCAGATGGGATGAAGGAATACCACTTAAACATTTCCACTGATATTACAGTTAGAGAATTTCTATCAGGCACTCAGGGTGAGGCTCATGTAAATGTTTTTTTCTGCTGCTTTCCGGCAGACATTACTGTTGCACTAAGGAGGGAGGGAGAGTGGCAGGAATCCTATTTATTACATAGCTGCAGTAAGGCTTTACTAATGAGAAATGAGCTACATAAAAGAATTTTACAGTTACTGTTTCAGTTCAAATTACACAATTGCCTCAGGGAGCTGTAAACATCAAACAGCCATGTGCCTCCTAAAACACTTTCTATGTTCTGTGTGAGAGGTTTCAGTGTTGCAGCTTAATGGGTGTGGGTATTAACTCCTAATATACACTTAAAGGACCCATATCTCTACCCACTAGCCATCATACAGACAGTCAGAATTACCATAAATTAGATATCTCGAGGCTGAATCAATAGTCCGAAAATGCTTCCATCTGGTAGGATTAGATCCCCTGAAACTGCAAAGCAGGCAAGCCTTTTTGGAGCTTCTTGAAGTATTCCAGGCTTATGCAGACTTACAGACTCTTGGGGGATATTGTGTTTAGCACACGGTAGAGATTCTCCCCACATGTACAAGCTAGAGCTACAGGGCCTCAGAGAATTAAATCAAACGTGCAGAGCTCCACAAAAAGTCAACCCATGTGACCCGATTATATTGAGTTATAGGTCTGATCCACAAAATAGGCCAACTAAAATGCCTATGAAAGGGAACTCTACTTTATGATTCCAAGGAGATGAAGTAATATACTGTGTCTAGGTACTGGAATTCAAAATCATACAGTACATTCATAGAAGTCACAATGTGTACTTACAGGAATAGTTACACATTTTGGGAAAAACACTTATTTGCTTTGTGCACAGTATATTTAACTAGAAATGTAAAATTCCGCGGAAGTTTAATGTGTGACTGAAGTGCAACCGCGTGACCCTAGGCCCCTGCCCCAGAACTTGTCTGTCACTTGTCTGTGTAATTCAGTACTGCCACCTCTGGGTCGAGTGTACTGAGAATAAAGGCACAATTCACTTCTTCTTCATCGGATCTGATTAACCTGGTAGGAGTATTGATTCAAAGTATATGGCCAGTAACTTCTTATTGTCACTAGGTGGCGCTATGACAGCGCTGTAATGCAATGCTGCCATCCATTGGACTGTGAAAACAATCACAACCACATCAAGCAAGAATTATTTAAATGTTAGCTGCCTTACTCCAGTTTGTAATCCAATGCTGCCATCTACTGGACCATGCTGTCATGGCTGTCTCTGCTTAGCTGCAGCTGTGTCTTAAAAGTGCTTGAAAGGATACCCTAGGATACCTTGAAAGTACTTGAAAGCATACCGTAGGATACCATTTTATGGACATGCTACACTATAATCTTTTCATGAACATACAATACCATGACATTTTATGGACATGCTACACTATGACATTTTTATGGACATACTATACTGTGACTTTTTATGAACATACTTTCTATGACTTCAAGCACTTTCAAGGTATCCTTTCAAGCACTTTCGAGGTATCCTTTCAAGGTATCGCAAGCACTTTCAAGGTATCCCAAGGTATCCTGTCAAGGTATCCTAAGCACTTTCAAGGTATCCCAAGCACTTTCAAGTAGATACCTTGAAAGTGCTTGAAAAGATATTTTGAAAGTGCTTGAAAGGACACCTTGAGATACCTTGAAAGTGCTTGAAAGGATACCTTGTAAGTACTTGAAAGGAATCTTTTCAAGGTATCCCAAGCACTTTCAAGGTATCCTTTCAAGTACTTTCAAGGTATCTCAAGGTGTCCTGTCAAGCACTCAAGGTGTCCTGTCAAGCACTTTCATCAAGGGATACCATGAAAGTGCTTGAAAGTGTAACTTGGGATACCTTGAAAGTGCTTGAAAGGATACCTTGAAAGTACTT
>JAVQJF010096959.1:0-20923 GCA_036023855.1 Gadopsis marmoratus | reverse complement strand
GTTGTTGGGGGGGTCGGGGGGCGCGGCCCCCCCCCGGGGAGGAGGGGAGGAGGGGCGGGAAAGATCCACAGATAATATCAGGGCTGTGGGCTGCTGTGGTCATCTCACTGAGTGAGTGTGTGTGAATGTGTGTGTATGTGTGTGTGTTATATATAAATATAAATGTATATGTGTGTGTGTGTGTTATATATATATATATATATATATATATATATATATGTATGTTGTGTATATATATATATGTATATATATATATATAAATCCAACACAGCTTTTCATTGAAAACATATTTTAATTAAAGTAAGTTATGCGCGACGGAAACATCCTTTCGCACAATGATAGATAAAAACAAGCATCATATATATTAAATAAAAACATAGATAAATAAAGCTTCTTCTGTACGTACGGAGGACAAAATATGCCGCTGGAATAATTTTAGACTTTTTCAGATGTTGATTCTAGTTGATTATTTAATTGATGCATTTTAAAGCATCACAAAAAAATATATAATTATCATAACAATATAAATGTAAATTACATGTTTCAAATGTTTGTTGTTTAAAATACTAATTCCATAATTACTGTAATTAAAAAGGAAGAATTTTTTCAGCTCGTTCATTTCAACGTCAGTTTGATCATGTTTGCATACATTTGCCAGATATTGGGGGGAAAAGATTAGTTCTATTTCCACAGTTGCAGATGGGTTTTTAATGATGGGTTTTATTTGATTAATATTAAAAGCAATAGAGGTGTCAATCTTTTTCATCCCACATTCAGAATGATTCAATGAGGACGTTTGCTGTACCCTCGCAGCCGACCACAGCTGCTCAGTGTGCAGGCCAGGATACGACACCTAGCTTATCTCTGCCTTTTAACAATTTATCTTCTTTCTCATTCTTATCCTTCCTCCACTTATCTCCATGTCTCTAGCAGGATTCTTCTACAGACTCCGCTCACAACTTCTCCACCACCCACATCCCAACCACTCTCCGTCTCTGCACGAGAGAAGCTCGCAACGGCTCATTTGCTGTCTAAAGCTGTGAACACACAACACACAACAGTGGAACTCAACATCACAAATCTGGCAACAGTTTCTGGATCTGTCTCGTTAGTCCAGTGCATGAAAATAAAAGACCCGTTTCAAAATCTATGGACTGCAAGAAAACTAAAACAGCTTAAAGTGCTTAAAGGGGTACAGGCCACCTCACTAATGTTCCACGGCAAGTGGAATTAATAGATTAGTTTCTAAATGCAGCTTCCTATGTCACAGTGAACTGCTTTGTCTTGATTACCTGATTTCTCCAACTCACTTCACTACAAGCTGCAGCTCTGATGTCAGTTCATTTAACTTAAGTAGTTACTTTTTGTTAGGTTGCTATGGGCGGCAAAAAATGCAGCACCCACCCAACTCCTCTGTAGACCACTATATAATTTAATTACATTTAAATTAAACTGTTCTGCTTTCAAAGAGCCATACAGCTGATTTGCATGAGCAAAATCACACATTCAGCTCTCCGTGAGTCAGACGAGCTTTTAACATGTCAGTCTCACGTGTCAATAAGCAACCCGAGTCACTTCTACATGAATAATAATAATCTTACTTTCTGTCTCACATTCAACACACGTCTGCAGTGAATGCCGTCAGGTTAACAAACAGGCCACAGCCCAAGGTGAAACATGCAGAAAGAGACTTGTCTTGTAACGTTGCCAACTTCGAACATCATGGCAATAAATGCATTATCTCAATCTGTATCCCGTATGCACAGAGAAAATAAAATCCGTTTCATAGATTGTGAAACACGTAAGATCTTCTAAGATCAGACCAGTCCATAAAAAGCCTCCCTCGCGGTGCGATCTGAGCAGCAGAGGCTGAAAAACGCAGCGCAACCACAGTAATAATATGACCAGAACGCTCTCCCTGTATTATTTATGGATTAATTAACTGACTATGTAGCAAGATGCTTCACGTGCAGCACACATGAGAGCTGAGAGTTTGAAACAGGCAGCAGAGGCGAACGTGTTTGGGATTATTTGTGCAAATCTACATGATGCTACATACACGGCCACGTGGATTGGTTCCTTGATGTGCGAGCAAATGTTACATCGTGCGTCATCAAACATGCCTGGCTATGAGCAAAATAAAGAACCACGGTGCTTCATTGCAGATGTCTTTCTTATGTGTGTTTGTGTTGCCATTTTGTTGCAGTTGTTGTTCTTTGGCATGTCAGTGACAATGGATATCAAGAAGGGGTTTGCTTAAGTCCTGTTAACAAGCATAAAGCAGCTGTGTGCTCAGCACTCCTTCGCTTATCTGCTGTAAACTGGAGCCGACCCTGACGACACTGTGTAATTATAGGGAGCTACAACCAAGTCAGCAAGTGCAGCTCACGGGTCGTCCTTTAATCCCAGGGTTGGTGGTTAGAGCCCGGCTTCTCCTGTCCACATGTCCAAGTGTCCTCGGGCGAGACCCTGAACCCTAAGTTGCTCCCGGTGGAGTCCAGCACCTCGCACGGCAGCTACGTCACCATCACTGCGTGAATGTGTGAATGACTGACCTGTAGACGCATTTTGGGAACAGTTAAGGTTGAAAAAGACCATTCTCCATCTTGGCATAACATCCATCCATCCCTTATCTATACCTCTTCTCCACAGAGGGTCTCGGGGGGGCTGGAACTGATCCCAGCTGACATTTGGGAGAGAAACACAAACATCAGATGATACTAGACTCTGATTTAAATGTTGCTAAATACCGATTGGTGCAGTGACGTTTGCGGCATCACCCTTCTGGCCATCTTTCATCCCCGTCTCTCAGAGAAAGAAGATAATTAAGTCAAATACGTTTTTAGGGCCTTTAAGAAAGCCAAAATGGCAGCACCGCAGATTCGTTTCCGAACATCCACTCATCATCAGTGAAGCCCAGCACAGATTCCTTTTGTCCGACGGCATCTGCAAAAGAGGAGAACTCTGACATGGAAAAGTTCAGCCGCCTATAATCCGCTTTGCCTTTGTGAAGTTAGTGACTTTGAAACTCACTATTGCAATTACAGCTCCCCCCAACACACAGACACACGTCCCCCAACTCACCGGCAATAGAAAGAGAGAAGTCACTCTCTCCATTTCACCGTCCGCCTCTCTTCAAATCCTCCCGTTTGTTTGGGGAATTGTAAGTCTTCTTTTTTGTTCTTATATTATCGTTCATTATACTCTATTGGTTTTTCTCATTTGGAGCCCGGTGTGCATAAATGCACATGGAAATTAAAACTTTTTGGTTTGTGACAGAGATTAGTGTCGAGTGGAGGTCAAACATAATAGCTTCCATTTAACAAGAAAATAGATATGATTATACTGCAATTGCACTCCGTTCAACTTTTGTCCTCAATCTAAAAGGGTGCTGCTCCGATAGCTCTGCCCTCATTACGCAGCAACAAAAGGGCCGAGCAGACGGCTCACACTGCCGCTACTTGCTATTCGTTATCCTATATTTAATATCAAAATGGGATTCTGAGGCCAAAAAAAGAGAGTCTGAGAAAATTCATCGCTGCCATGTACCCCTCCTCCCTGTTTACTTATTTATAGTGGGCACGAACAGAGGATTTTGTCTGCCTCGGATGAACAGATCAATGAATATTCAGCGTGTACTGGAAGATTAAGCAGGACCACAGATGATTTAGCGTGTGTATCTGAACTCTACCGCGTTATTGGTTCGTCACCATCTGTGGATGCCATAATCTACCTCGGATTACAGCCGCAACATCCACTTCAGACAGATAAACAACACACAACAAGATCTCCGAAATCTACATGGCTGTGGCAAAAAGGGATGCGTGGATCACAGAATGTGTGTTAACGTGACAGCGAAGGACGACACAGATCACCGTTTGTTTCCTTCTTGACTGGTAATTCAACATGCTGCACATATTAAGGTCACGTGCGCCCATCATCACGTGCTTTGGGGAAGCAGTCACAAGTGTTTCATTTCCTGCTCAGATTAGCCCGCGAGGAAAGCTCCAGTGACTCAGTCCGATCAATACATCCTGATGGCACCGGTGGAGACGGGAAGGTTTACAGCGTTCAAAGCCTCCGCTGTATAACCCAAACGACAAGTCCGGGGGCCTCTAATAAAAGTCGGCCGTGTGTTTGCCTCCGTGGTGCTCTGCATCGTCTGCCAAAGAGCCAGAGCTTCACCCAAAACTGGTTTGCCACGCACACGATGTGCCTCACATTCATTTGTCATGAATACACTCAGCGACATGAATCAAAAAGCACCAGCTCACAGAGCGGTTCAGTGTTAAGGGAATGCATGACAGAATGTATAAATGGGGCCGCGGTATTAAAACGCTGCTTCCATCTCACTGCATCAGTAAGGAGCCGTCTTTTCACATTCAGCTGAGAATGCGTCTGCATCTGACGTCAACAAAGCTGTAATTATATATTATGAGCTCATATGTCTTGCATGTACAGTCAAAATAAAAAATGTCAGCGCGAAGTGGCACAAAATTAAAATACACACGTAAGGCACCTCAGAATTGTACAGAACCTAATTATTTTTCACAGCGTTTCAGCCGTATGAACGCACGTTTTAAACACATTTGAAAACCAGTGGAGCCCGAAACTGATTTTAGCACCGTAAATGCTACTGTAATAATAATACTTCTGTAAATTATACTGAGCTTAAGACACTGTGACCCGAGAGGAGGGCTACTGTCACGAAATATTCCTTTAGCCATGGTCGGATTAACTCGTTAAGAGCTCCAGGGGCATAAAGCCCCCCCGCCCACGATGTATGCATCATGTGTTCTGCACGTAAGCCCTGTTGCCCTCAAGTTCCCATTAGGATTCAACACTGTCATCCTCGCACTGGAACAACGCATCTCTGGCCCAAAGCTCCGTGTCTCCATTAGCTTTTGGTCATTTGATTAAACAAAGCTTATACGTTTGGACGTTAGGTAATAACGCAGGACCTGCCTCTGCTGATGCTGCACTTTAACTTCCCTGACAAACTTGCAATTAATCAGATGACCGAACCAAAACACAGAAGCCCTCAAATCAGGTCACCTCAAGCCCGGCCTGTTCTTTGACTCACAGGAAGTACATCCAAATAAAAGCACGCGAGACCTTCCTTTTCACCATTTTTCAGTTTATTGTTGGCATATTGGTGTGTTTGTGTTTGTAAGGTGTGTGTGCTGGATCCCACTGCAGTGCGTCTGGCCATGTTGCTGTTCTGTTTCGTTATAAATGGACCATTAAAGTTTTGGTTACAATGACACAGAATTAACATGGATTTCAATCTAAATTATTACCTCCGTTTTATTTATAGACATGATCTTTATCGATATCCAAAAGTGGGAGAAAAATAAATAAATAAAGGAAATAATGTCAAACAATGAGAACGTGAGTTTTACATCTGCTAAGGCTGTTCTCCGTCTCGGTGCCTTCAAACAAGAGTCAAGCCTCTGAATCAGAATGTGGAACCCAGCAAACGGATAGCACGCCTCCAGAACAAGTAGATATAGATAGATTTATATATAGAGTTTTATATTCAGCTTGAAACTTTAAGAGAGTACAGTAAACACGTCTCACACATGATAGAAACTACTTGACGCCTCAGAATCAGAAAGAATGTCGGCCAAACATTGCCCAAGCCCACGATAAGGTGAACAAACCAAAACCCAGAGCGAACAGAAGAAGAACTCGGAATAAAAAATTTAAAAAAGAACATAAATGAAAGAATAAACATCCTGCCCACAGTCTTTTTCTTACAAAGTTGATTGGAATAGAGACACCTGACCACACAAACGGAATAGAAAAGTCTAAAACAGTGGTATTGCATTTTGAAATGCACAAGGATTCTCCTGTACAATTTGGCGTCGCTCTGCGAGTACAAACGCCTAAAGGGCTCAGTGGCTGTTTCTCTTGGTGGCTCTCGTTTCCAGATGTCCCTCACTACACGTGTGTAGTCCTCATCTGGTTTGCTCTTCCTCAGAGATGTGTACACCAGTGCTGTAAACAGGCACACAAAGTTTGGAAAAGGATGCAGAGGTCAGTGTTCTTTACCTCTCCACCATCAGTGTCCTTCCTCCTCCTCTGTTAGCTTCTCAGTCCTGCTGAGACAATCGGGTCCTCCCGGTAAGGCTATCCATCCATCCCACCCCCCCTTCCCCCGTGTCCGTCTCCTGATCCCGAGAGTGGGGGTGTGTCCAAAGCCTGGCAGTGCTCCAAGGAATTCCAGAAAGGACGGAACCCTTAGTTCCTTAAGGGGGCCGTTCCTCATTCTGTTTGTAACCGTGCGTTCGTATTTAAAAATGTTTGCTGCTTGAGGACGGATGAGGGCGGGGACGGCAATGTCGGTCGAAAAACTTGATGCTTTTTTTTTTGCTTTTTTTTTTTGGAGCCTTGGTCATCAAGGAGTGATTGTGCAAAGTCACGCAGTCTCCGGTATATCCACACGAAAGGAGCTAGCAAACCCTTTTCCTCGCTGCAAGGAGCAGAGAAAGACAAAAAGCCTGGTTAGCTGTGTGTGTGTGGGGGTGGGGGGGGGGGTCAGAAAACAACAGAAGCAAGAAAAGCAGCATTTAAATGGCCTCATTTACACAGAATTAGACGGTTCACACATGAACAACACAGCTGGTTCAGATCACACAATGTGAAATGTCTTATGGGTAATACTGACTGTCAGCATGGTGTGGACAACACATGTAGGACAACACATGTAGGACAACACATGTAGGACAACACACGTAGGACAACACATGTAGGACAACAACAAAGGAGGGAGGCTGAGCTTTAACAGGCTCCCCGTCCCCCCTCACTGTAAACGTCCCCCGTCTCTGTCCCCCCTCACTGTCCCCGTCTCCACATTGTCTGAGTTTGGTGACAGTAGTCACTGGGCTCTGGCTATCACCTGGGGTGGGGTGATACTCACCCCCCCTGACCCGACCCCAGGCCAGGACCAGGCCTGCACGTCCCGGGACAAAAGGGTCTCTGTGTATCACTGACTGACTTGATCAGATTAGGGAGCTTCAGCCTCTTTCTATCTACTCTATCTCCTCCTCCACTCCTCCAGCCCCTCCTCTCTCCTCTTCCCCACAGGCCTTCTCTCTGACTGCCCCCCTCTGCTACAGGAATGAGCGGCGCTGTCCGTGGGAAACGCTGCGACGTTGGGAGCCCTTCACCTCGAGTGCAGCATCATGAACGCATAATGAGCACGTCCCTGCTAAATATTAGAAGCAGAGCAAGATGTATGAAGCGTAGAGGCTGACGGGCGCAACGAGGAAAACAGCAACGAAGACGAACTGTTTGCCGTTCGGTTTATGTGATCACAGCTTCAATTAGCAACATTACAGCTCCAGTGGGTTTCTACTGTGTGAACATCTCTTGTGTCACATTTTCAGATTAGGGTTCTCTTGCTTTTCAGGCTCATAAAGCCCTTTCATTGTGAAATATGCATTGTCACGACAGCTTTGTGACTATATGTTTTATTCCCCCGCCGTAGCCCATCTGCCGTGTTCTGTTATTTCAGATTCCATCAGATAGTGCTGACATATTCTTGTCATTGAGCAACACAGCCTTCTATCACTACAACAGCTACGCTTGATTTCTAATTTCAGTTTCATAATTGTTTGTTTTACATCCCCTCACCTTATTCTGCTGAATTTCACTACTGGTGTAATAGCCTCAAATCCTCGTCACATTCAGTATAATGTTAATATAAGCTGCTTGGACTGCAGTTGTTTAACCTCCGAGATTCATAAAGTAAGTCATCGTTACTGTATATTTATGATTTCACCAGTTAATGTAACATGTTATTTATCTTATTAAGCAGCGCCACCTTAAGTCCCTGTGACTGTTCTTTATGTGCTCACTCTCTGCCGCTGTAATGTCATTCCTGTTCGTGGCCAATATAATCTTATCAATTCCACATGAATTTAACTTCAGCTGACGCTCTGCCCGGCGCACGGTGTGCGAGAATGCAGCCTTTCATCATGTGAGCAGTTAGTAGGCTGACACATCGTTTTCATCCAGGATTTAAAAACAACAAAAAAAGAAACTGCACAGCAAATGAATGAAACATAATTAAAGGGGGGGGGGGGCATTTTTCCTGCTGTTCCTAACAGAATGATGTAGTTTTAAACGAAGCAGTTTGATCATTGCAGCTAGCTGTGAGAGAGGGGCCTCTTCAGGCACTGCTTGACAAAATTATAATTAAGCATTATCACCAAATTGCAGTGATTGAGCATGTCTCTCTTTGTGGCCTTTGAATGGGAGTTTAGAAACAGCAATTCCCTGGGAAATGCGCCTTTTCCTCCTCAATTATCTGAAAGAGTTTTTCCGATCCTCTGCTGCAACACGATGGCGTCCAGTGAGAAGGAGATAATGTCGCTGCCTGCCGTTCATCTTCTCCCTCGCGGGTTGGAAACAGCTATTTATCACTGCCTCGCTTATAGTACAGCAGCCATTTTACCATAATGAGGCAGCACTTCCTTAATGCTAACATCTCCACCCACATCGCGGCGACCTTATAGATCATAATTGCTTTTGGCATGTTTAATTTGGAAAGGCCCACAAGCCACTGTGTGTGAATTGAAAGTGCAGGTGAGGGAAGATAAGATCGTCACAGATAGAGATAATGGAGACGCCTGAGAAAGAGGGAAGAGTTCGTTAAACACTCTGACAAGAGGTCGGACCTGAAATGAATTTCACGCTTCCTTCCGCAGCCAATCCAGGGAGAAAATTGAATTTGGAATCTTTTCTTATTCACCTAATTCGATCACCAGATCAGAGAGCGGGACAGGCACTTAGGCCACAGCAAAACACAATACTCACTTAAATAAGCTGGGTTATAAGGTGCTGTGGAGCTAGGCAGAAATGCTTCCAACTCTTTCCTCTCTAGGGAGCCCTGGTGGTGGCTGAGGTGATGGTTTTTGAGAAGGTGGTGGTGGTTTTGGTGGTGGAGATGTTGGTGACTGAGAGGCGTCTCTTTGCCAAAGGTGGAGAATGACTTATCGGCCGTTTGCTCGGGGCTTTCAAATACCTCTGTGTCCGGGACCGAGTCCATGCCAGGCACGTGGAGGTTGCTGCGGTAGTCCGGGCCCTGGCGCCCGTCGGAGGGCACGAAGCTCGGCATCCAGCAGCGGTCAGAGTGGCCCAGGGCCTTACACTCCTCCGTGCAGTTAGAGAACAGGTCGGTGCCTGCAGGAGGAGAAAAGCATGAGAAGGGCGTGGACGTCTTCAGCATCAAGACAAACAGGAAACACGACACACGGGCTCGGAACTGGAGCCGACACGTTCACACTATAGATTTATGCGACCTGCTGTCGAGGTTTTCTGTTTCGCCGTCGCTAAGATCAAAGTCGCCCTCACAGTGGACAGAAAAACCGCCTGCACACACACACAGTGGCCCAGAGTGAGTCGTGGTTCTGCTGGTTCTGCTGATCTCCAGCTAACTGCTTAAACAGATGTGTTGTGCAGCGCGTGCTGCAGGATATTAGAGAAGAAGAGGAAGACAACATTCCCCCGTGAAGCACCGCAGAGGTACAAAGTTTTCTAAGTACTTTCCTTAAATAGAGATGTGGATGTTTCCATATTTAGCAACAAGAGAGATTTTCCGCCTACTTTTAGTATTTAAGGTACTGCACATGTTGGTGATAGTACATGGGATTTTTAACTCCAACACCAGGCTCCTTTTACTCTAGTTAAGGATGTGAATGCTTCCCCCACCACAGCTCTGTGTTTTTCTGGGACGTTCTTCAAAATGTCAGATTGTAATAATATTATAATCAAGGAAACAATCCTTCACACAAGTTCATTTGCATTGAAATCGGGCAGATGAATAATGGACTAACGGGCCGGTTAGGATGAAGATTTATGGCCCTGAAACTGTTCCACACAACGTGAGCGCTGCTGTAGAACAGGGCAGCTTCATACTGAGCATGATGCTTACAATCTGTTTACAATTTCTATTCACGATTGTCTGTCCGTGCTGTAATTTGACTTTGTTGGTCTGTTCCGTACATGCAACATCTACTTCCTGCCGCTCCCCTGCTGCTCTTCCTGACATCGCTGCTGGTTTATTTTAGGGGAGTTTCTCCTCATGTTAGGATCTAAGGACAGACGGCATCATACGCTCTGCAGACTGTGATTTGTGATGATGGGATGTATTAATAGAAATTGACTTGGATTCTGGGCATTTGAAGGGATGCTAGTTTGTGATGCTTTATGAACTCACCGACCAGGAACACACTCTCAGCCCGGGACATTTTCATTTATACCTAAACAAAACCGCAAATCACAAATTTACCTCAAAGGGTTTAAGGACCTGTAGAGCAAATGGCTTAGACCCCCGATCAGATGAGGAAAATGTCCTCCCAAAAATAACCCTCAACGGGAAACAACGGAAGAAACGTCAGGAAGAGCAACAGACAGATGGAGGATTCTTCTTCCAGGATGGACGGATACCCGGTGAAAACACTGCCGAACACATTCATACTTAATTCAATTAAATACTACAATTACAATACTAAATAATGCTATGCTAATATCTACTACGCTGTTGTCAGTCGTCATTTTCTAAATGCATGGTTTCTCTAAATTCACGAAATAATTCAATATGATTAATACAGCTGCTTAAATGATATGCAAACAGCAAAGGTATCGACACATAGGACAACATATAGACACATATGATTAAAAAGAGCCAGGGAGTAAAGTTGATTAGTTAAGGTAAAGGAGGCGTAAAACTGTAATGATTAGATCCGGTCACATCCTGTTTATTCAACCTTTCATTTATAGTTTCTGTAAATGGAGTTTCCTGAATTCATATTTGTAGAACGTGAACTCCATCAGGCTGCTAAATCTCACACTCTCCCAGAAACAAACCCTGAAGACGTGACCTTAACGTGGCCGAGGCCCTGCTGAGGTGCAACGCTGTGACCTCACGAATACCTTCAGTCGCAGCTCAGCTTGTGTTTGAGCTGCAGGCCTTTACATGCTGCAACATTCCCATCTAGAATAGATGTGTGTGTGTGTGTGCTGCAGGGGCTGAGAGGTGGGTGCAGTCTTTAAAGCCATTGCCGGCAAACTGCCCGTGCTCCCTTTAGCCTGGGCATTAGATTAACTAAACCACAGACTCAATAGTATTGAATTACCCAGCCTGCCCCTCTCCCAGGCCCTCAGTCTCACCCCCTTTACACGAGCTATTGTCCTCCATGAAAGGCTGGCTGCAGGTACAACTGAAAACCAGTTTTAGTTTGCTCCCTTTTCATGTGGAGTAATTATTTGTCGGGACTTTAAATGGCTGGAATTCTCAGTGACCTCAGCTTTTGTCAGAGTGCAAAGTGGAGCAGAGTTAGCGGGAACGTCAGCTGCTCGGCGCAGCTACTTCATGTTTTTGCAGCAGGGCCTCCATCCTGTGTGTACATGTATTCATGTACATGTATTTTGAACCCTAAATCCGCTTGTTTGTGTACGTGTGTCTGAGCCGCTGTTTGGGGCTACAATCTGAACTGTCCTGCTAGGGCTATCTGCTGCTAATCCTCCTGAATACAGACTGATTAGGCTCAGACTGCTGGCGTCCCAGTAAGCAGAGTGTGTGTCTGTGGCGGTCAGCAAAGGGGGAATTTGCTTTGTTACAAAGCGGATTAATTTGGCTTGCCGTCACCAACAGCTTGGAAAAGTGCCCGGGCTCCTAACGAGGGGGTTTCTTATTAAATATTAACCAACATGCCATAAATACACCATCACATCATGTTTTAATGCGGCCTCTTACACGGGAGGGAACGGCTTACTGCGCGGCGTGATGGCGGAGCAATCAGAGTGCACGCTGGGAGCTGACATGCTGTATCGGTGCACCTGCACATGCAGGGAGCACAGCAAGAAAAAACACTAAGTGGATGGCTCTGCTTCTATTACAACATGGATGCTGTGTTAATTCTCAAAATGGGAAATGTGGCATTTGGAGCCTATCAGAGAGATAACACACAGACAGACAGACAGACAGAGGGATGAGACAGTCGGTTCAGCCACGGAGCCAGATCAAGACATCTTGATATTTCTTGACATTTTGGCAAAATTAGATGTTCCCCTGGCATATTAGACAGTCTCCATTGAACTGGGAGGATAAAAACCTTTCAGCTATAAAAGTGAACCCTTCGCCACAGGCAGACACACAGAGCCTGAGCCGTGCTGAGGATGGGATAAAGGTTGCAGGCGGCTCGCCAGTACGTACTTCTCCAACAACTGTCTCTGCGTTATGAGGCTTGGTCAGGCTGCAGAGTACGGTACCTGCCCTCCACGTCGAGGCGGGATGAGAAAGAACTGTTTTGACAAGTCTTTTACTGCGTCAAAAGCAAGCAGAGAGGTACAGCGAGCTCTGACCCGCCTTCCTTCTAAGGCCTCCTCTTAGCATTCTGCACGCCGCTCGCGCAGGGCAAACGCAAAGCCTCGATAATAACCTTCATTTGGTAATTTGTATGCAGAGGTCTGAAAAATGAATTACTGATCAGCGAGCTGTTACCACAGCGATAACGTGAACCGCAGGCCTAAAGAGGAAGTCATCACGGCAGCAGGGGGGGATGGGAGTGGGGGGGGGGGGTGATGGAAAAGTGGATAAGCGCCTCGACTCAATCTCCTCCAAGTGCGTGACGTTGGCTGTACTGATAATATGTCCTTTACACATATAGCAGGACTGGACGTGGACCTGGAGGCCCAGCAGCCAGCGGGCAGAACGAACCTGCAGCTCAGAACGCAACAAACGCCTCCCAGCACCAGATCAGGGATCCTGATATGTTGACTTGAAATTAGCCATTAAAAGAAAAATTAGTCAAATCAGTTTCTATGTGAAGATTTGCTGCTTTTCTTTCTTTTACTGTTCTCGAGCCATTTTGACCTCCTTTCCTTTGTCACCTACTAGTTACACTCCACTACATTTCAGACGCACATCTTGTATTTTATACTCCACCACAGTTTCGGTCACTAGTTACGTTGAATACCAACATTTTATATTCTTTATTTTTATCATTTATAAACTCAACTGTCCACTTTGACTAGCTACAACATTAAAACGATTAAAACATGCTTACATGCAATGTTATGTTATTTGTCATACATGCTGTGCAGTAACCTCTTCCTGCTTCTTAGCCAATCACAGCCCAGTCAGTAGCCTGTGTTTCTACTATCCTCTCACATGTGACTGAATTCTTCTCCTCCATACTGCACATATACAGAGCACGTTCACATTTAAATATATATATATGAAGTCGAACATACATTTACATTTATATGCGGAAATACGTGTATATGAAAGTATGTGCTTGCATCTTCCATATTTTCTGAAAGTAAGTCTGAAAGTGAAAATACACATAAATGAAAGTAAACATGTCTGTAAGAAGGAAAATATACTGATGTGTAAGTACAATTACTGTACGTGAGAGGCCCAGATTAACAGCCACTCCTAGTTTTACTTGTAATGGAGTATTTCTACTCCAGCATCTGACCTGAGAGCATCTTTTTGACTGATGGCCAGACACAACGAGCTGCACGTGATGTTATTACTGCGAGCCGCGGCGCCTTGTGAGGCACATTTGTCATTATTCTTGACATTTTATAGACGAAGCAATTATATGATTAAGCACTTGTGAAAATAAAAATACGTCTCAGCTCCACTACAACAGCGTAGCGGACCTGAGACTAGTGTTTACAAGCAAATGGAAGATTTTGACATTTTCTGAGGCAGCGCATTACGAATGTTTCACAGCGACGTGCTAAACAGCTGCGTTAGTTTCAGTACTTATATATTTAAACAGAGTATTTATGCATTTCTCATCGCGTTCACCCGACTAAACCGTGCAGCCACGTCATATCTGCACCCTGCAGTGTGTGATGGGACAGAATGTGCAGCTTGCGTTCATCCGAATCCTGCGTTTGACCTTTACTGCAAATCCTCCCCGTCTCTCTCCCACACTCTCCCCCAAAAACCCAAAGGCCTTACAAAATTATCTTGGCACTGATGCGCCAGCAACGAGTTTGTTCCCCATGTTGGAACCTACGAGATGTGAATTTAACAAAAGAAAATCAGATTTTGTGTAACTGCAGTGAAATAAGACATGGGTGCAAAATCACCCTGATTGTAATATATACATATATATATATGTATATATATATATACATATATATATATACACACACACTGCTCAAATAGATGAAAGGAACACTTTTTAAGCACATTACTCAGTTCATACCAGTACAGATATCCAGCATGATTATTCTTCCATTTAGATCTGATGTGTTTTCAATGTGTTCCTTTAATTTTTTTGAGCTGTATATATACACACACATATATATATATATATATATATATATATATATATATATATAGTATGTGTGTGTTTCCTGCTGTTCTTATGTAGGTGCTTTCTGTAGTCTGGGTGGTGCTTAGTGTGTCCTTGATGAGGAAAGGCTGAGTGCTTTGGATCACACAGGAAATGTTGGCACGACAACGCAGCCAGCAGCAGGAAAAACAAAACGCAAATCACTGTGTCAATAACCACATAGTGGCGGCGGTCACAAATACACCACGACTACGGTGAAAAAGAAGAAACGGCAGGAGAACAGCAAACGGCAGCGTCCTCCTTCCACGAGGCCCGTTTCCAGACGTTATCTGCCAGCAGCAGCAAATGTAGCCCATAAACCCACACATCTGATTCCACCGACAGAAAGTCTTCCTCTCTGGAAGGAACAGAAGAGACTGAATTCCTCCCCCTGACCGATGTATCCATCACGTCGCCTGTCAAAGCCACGCAAAGAGGCTAACGCGCCATTGTGATGGATGACACGAACACGTTTATTCAACATTAGCATTTATCAAACACGGAGGCGGCTCGAGCGTTCTCCCTCGCTGCCGACAAACTCAATTAGCGCACCGAGAGTAAAGTGTGTTCTTCTTTTTAGCATGGTGGGAGCAGAAGCCACACTATCAATTATCCTAATCAAACAAAGGCTTAATACACAGCAAATAATCTGTTCCAAGGCACTAAGCTGCCTGATAACTCAGCGGAGTCACTGTATCGTTGGGCCTCTGGTCGCGTCACGTACAACACGGCATCCACTCCAACACGAGCGGCGACCACGTGCCAACACAACGTGGGAAAGTTAAAGCCTCACCGCTCTCGTGGCGCCAGCTGAAACGTGTCCGCAGCGCCAACCTGTCACGTGCGTGCGTGGCCGCCGTATTCTTTTAACAGATCTAATTCGATTTCACACTTTAATGCTCTTCTACAGCTGCTTGTGTTTAGGCAACGTTTGCAACTGACATGTGTCCATAGCAACTGCCAAGTCACCGCAACCCAGGCGTCGAACCGGCAGCGGCGGCAGCAGAGCTCTGGAGGCCTACGCTGCAGCTCCTCACCACCTGGTTTGGTGTAATAACCAGTTCGTATAGGAGTAAATATATGATTTGTTCACATTTTGCATATTTGTGTGTGTGAATGGAAGCTACAGCTTCCATCCCATCGTGCAGCCCGTGTTGCAGAGTGACTAATAAATGCAGCTGGAATCAAATGTCTAGTTCAGGAGGTTGTTTCACGGCTTGAAAACGGCCAGCTGCCCTGCGCAAAAGCCCCCACCGTGTGGCAGTTAGTTTATCCAAAAGAATTTCTCCAGCATCTTTAGCTAACATCAAAGTCCAGCTTTGATACTACATCAGCTGGTATTATGCTCACATGGTGAATATCCCTGAATACATTTAGAATGAAATAAATCGAATAAAATACCATATCATTCTTTGTAATAAATGCTAACATTTCCATCCGGGCAGCTGAAAAAGACCCAACTGAATCTGCATGTTGACCCTTGGATCTCAGTCCTGAGCAGAATCCGTCCATCACACACAGAACCAGAAGGTTCCTGTTCAGTTTCTTTCATCAGATCAGCCGCAGCAACGAAAGCGTCTGCAGCTGCGTGCGTTTAGACATCGAACACTAAACATTTACATTTTGTTAAATCATAAAAAAGGTTGACGTTCGCCAAAGTAAGGCATCAGAAAAAAAAAAGAATAAACCCAGGAATACCTTTCACATGATGTATTAAAGAACTCTCTCTCAGCTCGGCCCGGTTAGCAGAACCTGAAGCAGCTGTGAGGTTCTAACTGAGGCCCTGGAGCTGAAACAGGGTCTGTGGCAGCAGGGGCCCGTCCAGGCCCACCGCAGTGACCGGGCCCCTGCTGACAGGCTCCGCCCACAGAACGCTCGCCACTGAATGAAGACATAGAACCGGCATTCAGAACTCAGCGGGGTCCTATTGTGTGAGCTCAGATGGATTTCTTTGGTAAAGAAAAAAGGATGGAAGGCTAATGGAGGAATGTGGTCAGGGAGGGAAAAGAGAGAGGGGGGGGGCTGAGAGTAACTGCATGAATTAATGCATTAATTACTCTAATGAACGAATGAATCGCCTGTTTTGTTTGCAGCAGCCGCAGCCTCTTTGGTCCTCTTCCCAGGGCGGCGGCCTCGTTAAAAAGCCCGTCACGTCTCGGCGTCTGCAGCACCAGGACTCCGAGCTGCAGCAGGCCGGGGTTCGCTTTCTGCCCGCGTTAGATCATCACGTGTCATACAGGACACAAACAAGCATTAAGGGACGTGGCTCCGTTTGGGGCGAGCCCACGGGGACAGGGTCTGGTCCTGTTGGCAGCCAGTCCAAGCGTCTCCTTCTTCTACTTTCTACTTTCTTCTTTGAGAGACAGGCTAACAGGAAATCACAAGGTGTCACCAGACAGAAATCACAAGGCCCCCGAAGGACAGCGTCAGCACAAAGGCTGAAAAGCCTCAGATGATGCTGACTCTGGTCCTGTCAGTCTGCCACCCAGAACACTGGGCCCACAACCGAGTCCAGCTTCGGCCCTGGACAGGCGGGCAGCCACCTGCTCCGGGACTGCTCATAGTAGCCACACGCTAATCAGAAAAGAGCCATCCATTTTCCTTTTTGCACGTGCAGCTTTAAGGAAATCCACTGAACTTGTCATGACAACAGCCGCAGCACGGCGGTTCTTACCGGTGGAATGGCCTCGGTTGGTGGCGTCGTGGTCGCTGTCTCCCTGCTCGCTGTCTCCGTGGCCGCTGTCCTTGGAGCTGACCAGGTCTGCCTCCTGGAACGCCGAGCTGAAACCAAAGAGGAGGATTAAATCAAAGCTTAGCATCTTCATGTTTCCACCTAGCAGCTGATCATTGCAGCCCCTTCTCTAATCGTTCGGATGTCTCTTCATCACAGTTACTGCAGCTGGGAGCGAATGTCTCTCCATAGTTACCTGTTGACACGTCTCGGCCTGTCGACCAGGTAGCTGAGCTCAGCTCGCTGGTGTTTGGCCTGAAAGACAAGGGGGGCAGGTTTCAGTGAAGCTGAGGCTTCATACATGTCACTCATATGGGATGAAGAGGGGGGGGGTCTTTGTTCTGGTGCTTCCTCAGTGTGGAGGCTGCTCACACACACACACACACACACACACACACACACACACACACACCACAGTTACACTTCTATTATCCAGGTTTACGTCTGATCTCACAGCCCGACATCAACATGCAGCCGGTGCCGGTTCTGGACTACAGGTCCTGAGCTCTGTCCTGGAACAGAGGACGGTGCAGCACTGAGGGACGACACGTTCCTATGTATGTAAAGTCAAACAGGCAGGCTTCCTGTGTCTAAGGGGGGGTCCTGTGGCAGGGTTCAGACATGCTGAGGGGGGGTGGGGGGTTAGACTGCAGGTATGAGCGGGACTCTTACCTCGTTTGATAAAATGCTGCCGTTTGATATGATGTCGGGCTGCTGGTCTGTGTACCCTGTCACTATGGCCCCGCACGGGTTGTGGTCGGTGTCTGTGCTCCTAGACGGACTACGCGGCTTTAGGAACATGAGGTCGGTTTTGGCAGACTCTGGCGTCAGACATACCTGGTAGCAATAGTTCTGGTTTTGGTGGTGGGAGCCGAAGCTCCCTGACTCCTCCACGGGGACCTGGGCCGCTCCGGCCCCGCTGGCGCTGCCGGCGCTTTGCACCAGCATGATATCCGACTTGCTGAGCTTCTTCTTGCGGGCCCGGCCCTGCTGGGAGCAGCAGGAGCTGCAGCCCAGGAAGCAGTCGCTGCTCAGGCAGGTGTAAATGCTGAGCTTCTTGTCCTTCTGGCAGCGCACGGCCAGCACGATCATGACCAGGAGGAAGATGAACGACACGGAGCCCAGCGCGATGATGAGGATCAGGGTGAGGTCCAGGGCGCCGCCGTCCTTGGCCTTGGCGGCGCCGCCCCGGTCCCCGCCGCCCCGGCCTTCGGCCACGCTGTCCACCAGCGTCACCAGCACGCTGGCGCTGGAGGACAGCGGCGGCTGGCCGTGGTCCCTGACCTCGACCAGCAGGTCGTACAGCTGGTGGGGGTCGCGCTTGGCCGACACCCGCCTCGCCGTCCGCAGCTCCCCCGTCCTCCAGTCCATCCGGAACATGCCGTTCTCGTTGCCCCTCTGGATGCTGTAGGACAGCCGGGCGTTCTCGCCGTCGTCCGCGTCCATAGCCACGACGCGGGTCACCAGGTAGCCCGGCTCGGCCGAGCGGGGCAGGGGCTCCTTGGCCGTGCCGTTCTTCCCCAGGGGGGCCAGCACCAGCGGGGCGTTGTCGTTCTGGTCCACGATGACGACTTTGACCGTGGCGTTGGAGGACATCTCCGGGGCGCCGGCGTCCCTCGCGTGGACCAGGAACGTGAAGTCCTTCAGCTGCTCGTAATCGAAGGACCGGAGCGCGTACAGGTAGCCGGTCTCCTCGTTGATGGACACGTAGGTCTTGACCGACATGCCCTGGATGTCGCACTCCAGGATGGAGTAGCTGACGAGCGCGTTCTGCCCGCGGTCCGGGTCCAGGGCCGTCACGGCGTGGATGTAGGCTCCCGGCACGTTGTTCTCCGTCACGTACACGTCGTAGACGGGCTGCGTGAACGTGGGCGCGTTGTCGTTCTCGTCCGACACCTGGACCCGGATGGACTTGCTGGTGGCGAGCGACGGCGTCCCCTGGTCCCGCGCCACCACGGTGACGGAGTAGGACTCCGCCTGCTCCCGGTCCAGCGGCCCGTCGGTCACGATGGTGAAGTAGTTCCTGAAGGAGCTCTTCAGCTTGAACGGGACCTCGCCCAGGATCTCCACGTGGACCTGCCCGTTGTCCTCCGCGTCCCGGTCCGTGACGCTCAGCAGCGCGATGACGGTCCCGGGAGCCGCCTGCTCGCTGACGGACTCGGTCACGGTGCTGAACGAGACCTCCGGCGCGTTGTCGTTCGCGTCGGTGACTTTGACCAGGACCTTGCAGTGCGCCGGCACCGCGTTCGGACCCAGGTCCTTGGCCTGGACGAAGATCTGGTACAGGCTGCTCTCCTCGAAGTCCACCTCCCCGCGCACCTCCACGCGCCCGGTGCGCGGGTCGATGCTGAACAGGTCCTTGACGCGGCTGGAGATGTGGTTGCTGAAGGAGTAGACCACGTCCCCGTTCAGCCCGTCGTCCAGGTCGGTGGCGTTGAGCTGGATGAGCAGCGTGCCGGACGCGGCGTTCTCCGACAGGCTGACGGTGTAGACCGGCTGCTCGAACACCGGCACGTTGTCGTTGGAGTCCAGCACTTTGACGACCAGCAGCGCGGTCCCGGTGCGGGGGGGCTGCCCTCCGTCCACCGCCGTCAGCACGTACCTGTGCGCCGCCTGCTGCTCCCGGTCCAGCGGCTTCTCCAGAACCAGCTCCGCGAACTTGTTCCCGTCCGACTGCGTCTGCACGTCCAGGTAGAAGTAGCTGTTGCTGGTGATGTCGTAGGTCCGCAGCGCGTTGGAGCCCACGTCCGGGTCGAACGCGCTCTCCAGCGGGAAGCGGGTCCCCGGGGTGGCGCTCTCGGAGATCTCCACCGTCAGGTCCGGCTCCGGGAAGCTGGGCGGGTTGTCGTTAATGTCCACCACCTCCACCTCCACCCGGAACAGCTCCAGCGGGTTCTCCAGGAACACCTCCATGTTCAGCTGGCAGCTGGCGCTCTGCCTGCAGACCTGCTCCCGGTCCAGCTTCTCGTTCACGAACAGGACGCCGGTCTCCAGGTTCACCTCCAGGTACGGTGTCCGGGAGCTGGGCACCACCTGGAAGCGGCGGGACGCCAGCTTGGTAAGGTCCAGTCCCAGGTCCTCGGCGATATTCCCCAC
The DNA here is from genome assembly GCA_036023855.1 of Gadopsis marmoratus. Classification (NCBI taxonomy): domain Eukaryota; kingdom Metazoa; phylum Chordata; class Actinopteri; order Centrarchiformes; family Percichthyidae; genus Gadopsis; species Gadopsis marmoratus. Next base: position 733 of record JAVQJF010096959.1, on the reverse strand, counting down.
CAAGGTTCCGTGGTCCGCCTCCTCCGGGACCGAGTAGCGGATCTGAGACAGAACTCCGTCCGTGACGCACAGGACGAGCAGCAGCAGCGGCAGAACCATCGCAGCAGGAACCAGAGGACGGTGGCGTCCAGCGGGACCGGACAGACGCACGTCTGAGTCTGAGGCACAACAACAAGTCCACAACGCGTCAGAGTCCAGAAGAGTCCCGGTCGGACACCAGCGGACTTCTACACTGAACACGAGTCATAATCCATGACAGAAGACCAGGAGACGGCGTTCCTCTGGTCCTGTTGGCACCCAGATCCTCACTGCGGTCCGGTCCACTTTCTGTCTGCAAACACGCTGCGCCCCGCAGAATGCTGCCTGCTGATTGGCTGGCGGGGCTGCCTGTCAACGCCCCTCTCTCTCTCTGCCTCTCTCTCTCTATGTGTCTCTGTCTCTCTCTCTCTCTCTCTCTCTCTCTCTGCCTCTGTGTGTCTCTGTCTCTCTCTCTGCCTCTGTGTGTGTCTCTCTCTCTCTCTCTCTCTCTGCATCTCTCTCTCTATGTGTCTCTGTCTCTCTCTCTCTCTCTCTCTCTCTCTCTCTCTGCCTCTCTCTCTCTATGTGTGTCTGTCTCTCTCTCTCTCTCTCTCTCTCTCTCTCTCTGACTCTATGTGTCTCTCTATATCTCTCTATCACTCTGTGTGTCTCTCTATATCTCTCACTCTCTCTGAATATCTCTATCTATATCTCT
>JAVQJF010096955.1:0-28811 GCA_036023855.1 Gadopsis marmoratus | reverse complement strand
ATATATATATATATCTTTCTATATCTTCTTTCGGCAACAAGTCACATGAAAGACCAACCGTGTTTCAGCCAATACTTTTTGATTTCACTACCCTCTCTGTGGCACTCAGCTCCAATCCTGTTGGCTTCTACTGAAGATGTAAATCTTTAAAAACGGGTCGAAGAAATATATAGTTTCATTTTTTAAAAAGGCTAAATAATTTGCTGACACAGCAGGGCACTGTAGTGTTTACCCAGCATTAATCAAACAGGAGTAAATAGTATTTGTTTGGGGACTATTTTCAGCTGTGGATTAATACACATACAGCAAGTAGCAGGACGGTGTACGTGAGATCGACTCAAAACAAACTACAGCCTTCACTCCCCACGCGCATCAATGAGCCTTGGCTGCCCATGACCCTGTTACGGGTTCACCGGTTTTCCTTCCTTGGACCACTTTTGGTCGGTACTGACCCCTGCAGACCGAGAACACCCCACAACAGCTGCAGTGTTGGAGGTGCTCTGACCCAGTCGTCTAGACATCACAGTTTGGCCCTTGTCAAAGTCTTTCACATCCTTACGCTTGCCCATTTTTCTGCTTCAACACATCAGGTTGGAGGACAAAATGTTCACTTGCTGCCTAATATATCCCCCCACTGACAAGTGCCATGGTAACCAGATAATCAATGTTCTTCACTTCATAAAGTTGTGGCTGATCGGTGTATTTCAGTAATAGGCATTAGGCATTAGGCATCCTGCTCTCACTTCCAAATTGAGTTCAGTATAACACATGGACAAACACTAGACAACACATCTTAGTTTCTCTTCTTTTATGATGCAGTTAGGGGTTTGTTTGCATCTAAATGGAAATTTACTTCCTTTTCAGCTCTGAATCACTTTTTGGACACGAGAGAAGCCACTTAATAAAACATCCAAGGACTTCAAGCAGGCTTTACTTTATAACTATCTCTGCACTCTTGAAGCTTTTCAAAGCCACAAAAACATTTTATTTTGTAAAAAAATATTGCTTATTCCTCACGTTCTAGAGACGATCTACCAATGTACAAAGAAAAAAAATGAATGAATGGAAAAGCCAAATGGAGCTGCGATGAAACCAAATTGAAGACACTAGTTTTGTTTGCCCAACTGGACAAACGGTCTCCAATCAACTGGTGTGGTTTACAAAATCTGTCACCAAATGTGGCGGGTAAAACACACACACACACACACACACACGTTTGCTTCTCCCCAGCAACCCCAGATAGTCCAAGCCATGGGTTGTGCCACCGAGATGCCATCTGCCACTGTGGCTCTCACCATCATGTGTCAGTAAAGTTTTGAGAGTAAAAATTACTTGGCTTCACAGTGACATTGATGGAGGTCAAAGCAAGGAGAGCCGTCATTACAGCGTGCATAAACCTCTTATTGCCACAACATTTGTCTGTTCCACTGTGACAAACCATAAATCACTGCGGTGCCTGGCGGAGTCTGACAGATCTCCACCAGCGTGCCAGCCTTCAGTGAGTGTACAGCCTCCTTACCAGCTGCTGGCCTCGGGGTCCCCATCCAGCAAACTGCAGGACAGCTTCATGCACTTCAGGGGGATTCAGAGGCCACGTTTCCCTGCGGATACAAGGCATTAAAGAATCAATACAGTATTTGTCTACATGTACAATGCACACATCTGTATACAAATGCACAGTCGGAGCAAGGAAGTCGTGTCTTTTTTGGCTTGTTCCCTCACTGTGGGCATCATCAATCATCCACATCCTTTTTTTAGCGCAAGCTGACTTTGCTTGGCTCACTACAAATACAGAACAGCAGGGAAATAAGCAGACATAGATGGATGAAAGGCTAAAAACAGGCCAGACTGAATGCAGTGCACATAAAAGAAATTGAACTTAAATGCATTCCCACGAAGTGGCAGCAAAGCAGGTAAATGGGGCTGACGTCAGTGAACTGTCCACATGAGGTCAGGCTGAGGGCACATTATTGTCCAGTCATAGATCTGTGGGAGGAATAAGGTAGACAGAACAAGGACCAAAAAATGACAGGCAATGAAAAGGTGGGTCTTACTGTGTCACAAGGCTGTAAATAATATACTTGGCCACATAGGAGTGTTGGTAGATCTGCAGAGACAAACAACATCACAGTTAAAGAAGGACAACTTCTGGAAAAACAATCCTGTTCGAGGTAGCACTCGGAGGGTTTCTCACCGGTTTTACTTCAAAGGCAAACAACACTTGCTGTAGGTCTGGAGACACTTGGTACTTGGCGGCTCTGGATCTCTCCTGGATGGATCAAAAACAAACTCGCAGTCGTAACACACCCAGTACAGCACCAGTGGCGAGTTTGCTTAGTGCTCTCGAAGTAAATCGGAAAAAAAAAACACCCCACAAAAACAAACGATGCTAGAGCAAGATGATACTCACAAACAGCTGGCTCGGCACAATAACAGTTATCTCCTTTGTGTCAACATTAAGCTTGACAACATCCCCATCCCTTGAGCGATATAGCAGCTCATTGTCTGTAAATGACAAATAAAAACAACATTGTACAACATAGGACATAGTAGTTTCAACCCTGGCTACGTAGTGTCTTTATGTCTTGTCCTCCTCCTTCACCTTTATCAATTATCTTGAGTAAGCCATTGCTGTGAAACTTACATTAACTGACTACTTGTGGGCAGTGGAAACAAGCTATAAACACAACGTTGACATATGGCAACCTTGTTAGCCAACCTATTTACACATCATTAGCATTCATTTTAAATCGTGTCTCTGTCCCCCTGCTGAACGCAAGTCCAATGTTCATTCTCTTTCAGCTCCGTTTGGTCAAGTCCTGAGGAAAATACCTGGTTCTTTAGCTGCTAAATGCTCCACTATGTTCACCAGCTAGTGTCGAGCAGTGTACGGTTGATTTTTAGCGCATTTTCTCAGAAAACAGTTATGATTTTAAATTCCAAGTAAGGTAGCAAGCATCCCTGCTAAATTCTAGGTCTACTTTAAAGCCTCACTTAGATTATCAAAACATCTGCTTTTGAAAGACAGTCAGACTGTGAGTGTGTCCAGACTGCACAGTGTGTCTGCCTCTTGGACTGTTATAATGCTTTTGTTCTTGTCATCCCGCTCTGTAGACAACTAAACAGTCTCATCTTTTATGAGAGGATCCCATTACATGCCAGAATTGTTTTCTCTAGTTCTCTTAGCAATACAAAAAGCCAGTGTTTTTAAAACCAAAGTACAAAATGTTTTACTATTGTTTGAAGCCTGTCCCTTTGTTTTAAACTCTTTGTAAGTGTGTTTTCTTCTTCAGAATGAATAATATAACCCAAAGATTTCCTCAGAAATATCTCAAATCTGTTTGTTTGTGTTAAAACAACCATTTGTTTTTTTTTATGGCAAAAGAAAAGCTCAACAAATGTGATTGTTACAGTGCCTGGCTCAGGCAACGACACCGTAGCCAAATGAATTTGGTAACACCTGTTTGTGGCAGTGAAAATGTTCATCCTGTAGAGCTGAACAGTTTGTTCAGTTTCACTTTATTGACACATTTTTAGTGGCAAGGGACATAAACAAGAATTGAAAATGTCATTTCATACTGAGTCCAGGATGGAAACCGTAATCACACCATCAATTTCATGAGAAGATCTGCGCTGGAAGTGATAAAGAGAAGTGTTGGAGACTCAGTTGCAAAAGATGGTGCTTTCGTTAAAGTTGAGTTTCATGAATACATTTCGCCACAGATATTTCTTGTTAATTATTCGTTTTCATTGTGGGACAATACTATTCTGTTATATCTCAAAAACATGAATGCGTCAGACAGACAGCAGCAGCTCTTTGTTTTAGAGATCAGTTTGAAGGTCGAATTCTTTGTCTTTGGATCTAAGTCTGTGTGAGAAACTCAGAGGTGAGTCCAAAGACTACTGAGGCAAGCAGTGATCAAAGAGCAACGGGGATCAATTACACACTGCTGTGAATGAAGCCCACAAAATATTGATGAGGACTACTGAAGTGCGAGGTTGTCCCATTGGGTTTCTTATCAGAAGGTCATTAGCACCAAATGGGAGTTGATTGCATTAACTTAACTGACAAGATGCAATGTCACACAATTGATTGCCAGGATTTCATCAGGTGCTGAGGACGTTTGCATCATGGTCATGAATGAAGGGCACAGAAACACAGGAACTTAACTAATTATACGGTAATAAGCCCATAATGTAAGTAATCAGGGGAAAGGTCTGCACAGTAGAACAAAAGGACAGATGTGAGGTCATAACGTGTCTGTCACACATGTAGGAGATGTGAGTTTGCATGTGCGCTGGTGATAATGTGAAAATATTTATAGATACAGCTTATTCAAATGTATACATGCATAGGCTGTCCCTGCACGGCCGTGTCAGTCTGGTTGTAGTGAGAGGCGTTGTAGTGTAACGTGTTCAAATAATAATGTTAATAAGTGTTTCAGGGGAAAAGAATAAAGAAAATCAATAGAATCACTTTAGGGGAACTGCTAAATTTGAACAAAGAGCTTTAAAGTGGAACACTGAACACCCTTTTAGATTCAGACGAGAGGGGCTGTTGACACATGCTACATATAATGTTTGATACGTTGTCTTTAATATTTTATCTGTTTCATTCATCAGATGTCGGATGACCAGCTGTGTATCATGTGCATTAAATTACAACAAAGTACGTACACCAGAACTGGATAGTCTTAAAGAATACTGAATACACAATTGTGAAAATCACCAAAAATAAACATTTCCTCAAACTCTTCTCTTTGTTTGCTAAACTCACTTTTCCCATATTAATAATTTATGTAAATATTGTACTCTTGGATGAATTAAAGCATTCTTAGTACATAAGAAACATGCAGAGTAATTTAAATCCTTTAATAAGTAATAAGGATACAAGAACAATTTACTTAGTGATCTTACCTCTATCCAAAAGTCTAATTAATTAATAATAGTACCAGTAGTAGTTGTATTTGTATTTGCTTCCAACACAGAATGCCACCGGTTCAGACTGCTGTACAGTTCACAATAAAATCCAATTATCTATCTAAGAATATGGTCACTGGTTCAGCTTATCCTGCAGAGGCTGAAAAATATTTTAAGCACTTTTCCTGCCAAACACCAGAGGGCACTAAGTCAGCTGATCGAACATTTATGAGCTCAGGTGGCAGCTTCCTACTCACTACATTGTCAAGGTTACAGAGGCCACAGCAGATGTTCTACTGCACATATGTTCAATTTAGACCATCTTACTGAACGCCTAGTACACAACATGCTGAATTTGATTGCCATGGCGACACAGAAACAAATCGCAGCCATAGTCAGATTACATGCATCTACATATTGTTGCCTAACATCTGTGTCCAATTGTTTTTATTACTACCGTAGGCTTGATTGTTGGTTGTTTGGCTTTAGACATGTTGTTCTTATATGCTGGTTGTCTGTTACGTTATACCGTGATTTAAGAGCATTACTTTTTTTGTAACAGATTTTATTTCTAGAGCTTCAGAAAGGAGATAAAATTCTTTGTTTGCAATGTAATGTTGTATGTACTTTAATAAGTTATGTTATGCAACGCTATAAGTCAATGTGGGCAGGGCACAATAAACAACAACAACTACTACTATCCAAATGGACAATTCAGGAAAGAGTTTTTTAACACTGATGGTATATTCTGAGTCACGGACAACAATGATGCCTGTCATAATGTCATAATGTGTCTGGATATGTTCTGCGTTTTGACATGAGAGGCAGATGCTAAATGCCAAACTGTTCACTCACCGCTGAGCCATTTGGCGTCTGGGTCGTGGATGTGAAGGTCTGGACCAAAAACATCCTCTATAGTCACTTTCTTCTTAAGGGCGAGGCTGTCATCTACACCTGTCAAGTGCATCAAAAGATGAATAAACATGCATAAATTAAATATGACGTACAGCAGCTCACATCTACATGTGTGGATGTGGAGATTCTCGAAGGGAAACTTCAAGGAATCGTCCTTCAGTCTCGTGAGATTTATTAGAATTTCAAGCAAGTTTACTAGTTTCAGAGCAAAACACTGAAGAAAATCTTTTGGCTTTTTCATCAACATATTGCTTCGAATCAGAGCAGAGACTGTCACCATCTCACTATAATATACTCTTCTTCTGCCGGTGGAGATAGCACCTCCAACAACTATTCCACACTGTATGTAGAGCGATTTACAACAAAACAGAAACAAGAAAGAGACCCCTGGTATCGCAGAATTGATCTGAGAGCAGCAGTTCACATCTGCCTGCTTCGTTTTTCAACAGCGGGGGGACAGCTCCTGCCATCCCCAAACTCAGAGTGAGATCTGAAGCTGACAGGTGAACTGCAGGTGGCGCAGACAACAGGGGGGGACACAAGTGAGTTAGTGGGGATGTAAGAAAGTGTGTGTGAGCTCTTTAACTGTTTTCTACCACACATTTACTCAAAAAACAACCGTTAGACACGAGTTGTCAAGCTGGTTGACAGCCCAGTGTTACTGTACAAAACAGTCAGTTGACAGATTCTTCGGCAGGCTTCATGTTGTGGCTGAGCGGCGAGATCTGAGTGTGTAAATACTGTGTCAGACATTTTAAAAGTGTTTATCGACTTGAAAAATTGGAGAAATTCTCCTTCCTGGCAAGAAGCTGCAGAGTGAGGGGAGAAAGCAAATTTCCAACACGAGGCAAATGGTGTCTCTGATGCTGTGCCAATCTGACAAATGGCTAGAGCTATTACCGCATAATCATCTCCATTAAACAGGCCTGAATGGCATTACACATTAAAAGGCCCATTACCTAGTGAGATGATGACCCCGCCTCTGTGTAAAACCAGTACACAATCACCAAGCACAGAAACCGTGTCTTTAAAACCTTGCCCCCCTGAAACAAGGTTATCAAATTAAAATAGCTACTTGTGCTGCGAGAAAAAAGCAGAAGAGGAGAAAGAAAGAGGTTTCATCTGAGATGCGTTTGAAATACTGAATTTACAGTCCAATCTGTGTGTAGACTATAACTGAGGCAGTGAATACCTTAACATAGGTGTGTGTGTGTGTGTGTGTGTGTGTGTACTCTGTGTAGGTTGTTTGCCTTTCTTAGTTTGTTAACAGGAAATCTAAAAGCCAAATTTCAATGGAGTTTGATGTGACATTAGGCCATGGCCCAACAATAACAATGAGTCACATTTAATGAGTTTTTAAGTTATTTCTTTAGATTCTATATTCTATAAGACTGTGAAATATGACATTGACGTTTGAGGCATTTTCTCATGAATCTAATATGCAACATCCGACACATTGTATCCAATGATTTTGTGGCACTGTGTGTTCTGATGCACATCCAGAACAGCTAAACAGGCTTAAGAGGAAGTGTGTGTGTGTTGCTAGCTCCACCAAGGAAATCATGTTTTATATCCAATTTGTTTGTTAGCAGACTTTAAAAAAAAAACAAAAAAAAAAACAGATTTCAATAGACTTTGGTGGAACGTTAGGACATGGTCCAAGAAACACTGATTTGTTTTTGGTGAGGGTCCAGGAGTTTCTTTTCAATGATTTGTTAGTGTGTTTTAAACCTTTAGCTATATTTTGCTATTTTCTCAACATTTGTCATATTGTATCCTATGATTGCCGAGCACTGTATGCATTCTGTTGCAGATCCAGATCGAGACGCAAATGACAATTCTCACAGTTGCTAAAATAACCAGTTGAGATGATTGTGCAGCCTTGGCAGAGGTATATGGTCTCTGACCGTCATCTGAGGTGTAAAATGTTTTGCTTTTCTCGATTTAAAGTCAAAGCCGTGTGTAGAATATACTGAGACAGAGAACAGCTGAACAGATGTGTGTAAATACAAGTGTGAGTGAGTGAATAGAGTGCGTGTTGTTACCTTCACCAAGGAAATCATGTCGAGTGTCTGTATCCAATGACTGTACTAAGCACTTTGTGTGTTTTGATGCACATCCGGACAGAGATTTCTAAACATTAACCACTATTTAGATAATCAGGTTGAGGAGGATTGTGCTGCCTTTGCAGAGGAATGTTGTTGTTCCCAATGTAGAGTCAAAGCTATTTGTAGAATGCATGTGAGTGAATATTGAGTGTGGAGTTACCTTTGCCAGGGAAATGTTGATTTATATCTCATTTGTTTGTCTGTTTGTTATCAGAATCTCACAAGCTTTACAGATTTCAATGAACTTGGTGGAACTTTAGGTATTGTCCCAAGAAACAGTGATTAGAATTTGCTGAGGATCCAGGAACGTTTTTTCTTTGCAAGATTGCAAAATGGGGCATTTCAGCGATTTTCCCATGAATCTAAAATGAAAACTTTAGCACACTGTATCCCACGATTGTCTATAACCATATGTATTCTGCAACCATATTGCAAGACAAGGATTTTGATGATTTTGCAAAACCCTAGCTTCCATCGAATGCCAACATTTTTCCTTATTCTCACTTTCCACAATATGTACACATGCCAACTACCATATTGGTTAAGGTTAGGGGAAGATTGTGGTTACGGTCAATACAAACATCCTGCACTGACACTGAACATATATTGACACTGACATAAATTGTGCGGTGCAAAATGATCCAGCATGAGAGCATTGTCTACTAATAAAACAATCAATTATCCTTTCTGATTGAGAGCATATGTTTGAGTGTGTGTGTGTGTGTGTGTGTGTGTGTGTGTGCGTTTACTGCACATACGTGGTGTCAGCAGGATGACGGAGGTGAAAATTAGGGAACAGATGATGAGGATGACCAGCAGGGCGATGGCTATTCCTTTCCAGTTCCTCTGCGGCGGAGCACTTCCCACTAGGTCCTGAAAAACAATATTAAACATTACATTACATTGCTGCACACAAACAGGAAAAAAATATCACCCTTTAAGTGTTCAGGTAACAGATAAAATGATACGTCTCCACAGGCTGGATCTCCTCCAAGAACAACGACCTTCAGGGGATGAGTTTAATTTCAAAATGGATGCACAGCATTTTGATTTTATCTTGACGGATGTATGTCGTACTGTCACAGTTGGAGCCAGAGATTGGCTAGAGGACAGCTCATTCTCCAGCAGACAGATGCTGACAACTCAGCCACTTGTGTGCAGTAACACTGCATCCTCCAGCTGCTCGCATACGAAGAGTCCCTGCAGCTTTGCCTGATAGCTGGAGTGGAGCTACGGCTTCAACGTGGACACAATAGGCAGAATAATGAGCTGCTCTCCTCACACGGCCCAGCAGATGGTAGATGGCTAATCAGCGCTATTCGAAACACATACACTGCAAAAATCCACAGGACACACACGAAACATTTTAACTGCAGAAGTGCGGGAGGCAGCCATCAGGTGGCCTCTTAAGACTTCTTGGATCTTTTCTGGAAGTTTTACGGTGTGATTTAACGGGTGGGCCTTGCACAAAACACACACTATCCTCCACTCCTTGACATACTGTGTCCATTACAAAGCAACAAGAAGAGACAGTCTTCTGGAATAACCGGTAGGTTAACCTCACGAACTCCAGGCTGTCTCGCACTCCCTTTCAGGACACACATTAGGCTACTCCGAAACACCATCACCTGGCACGCGAGTAGCACTGTATATGTGAGGATACATTTTATGAGTGAATGAAATCTCCACCCAGAGGGTTGATGGGTTAGGGTCGGGAATGAGGGTCTCTGTCAGGTGTCATTCCTACTTAATTAACGGTGTCCGACAATGTGTGCACAAGACATACACACATGCACGTTGTCTCTGGTCACAGGTGGTGAGGAAAGTGAGCCGCTTCAGCCACCCGTATCAGTCGAAGCTGATGATATCCTTGTTACCAATTAGACCTGGTCTCTGTCTGCTATGCAGCAGCTCAGTGAACAAGCTAATGAGGGGTGTGTGTGTGTGTGTGTGTGTGTGTGTGTGTGTGTGTGTGTGTGTGTACACGTGAGAGTGAAACAGATGGCTCAAATCTCAGGCAGAGATGATGTTTATGTATTTATATATATATATATAAAAAATGTTTTCAAAGACTTAAAATTGCTACATTTCAAGTTGCTTTCCAAGTGTTCCAGTGTGTGCATTTCCACTGCCTGCGCGCCTACTGTCTCTGCACAGTTTGTCTCACAGCAGAGCAAATCAATACTGAAGGCAGTGAGTACACATAGAAAAACAGCAGGCACATCAATAAGCTGATTTATTGCTGCAGAGGTAAGGGTTTTCGCGATAAGGTGTATGGGCTGGATTCATAAGATATTAATGTCCCTGTGTTATCATACTCAAGTAGGAAAGACATGCTGGTGAAGTTGCCTTTGATATCAACAATCACTTCAGACCTCTGACCGAGCCACAAATAAAACAATGAGATGCTGTGACAGGGATAAAGATAACGGTCTTGTTTCTGCATCTGCTTACTGGTTTTTCCGTATATCTGCACTGAAAACGGCAAACCGTTTAGTGCAGGCAGGTGATTTAAATGCAGCCCAGTCCAGCATCCAGTTCAGCACAGCCAGTACCTGACGGAGAGGCACAGATCTATAAATGTGGACAGCTGGATCGACGCCATAATAACATAACGGAGGAAAAAGTGTCTCTCAGCAGAATATTCCCAGACACTTTGATGCCAGCCTGGGAGGCATGTGAGTAACTATTTAGTTCCACTCATTTTTTTTTCCCAGCCGTGACAAATTCAGCACGTTAATTGTACTGGAACACAAGAGGCACATGGTAAAATTATTTCAGACAGCCAACTTTTCGAGTCTTAAATACAGCTCCCACAAGCCCTGTGGGATAATTCAGGCTGTGGAAATGTAGGCTGCGGACGGCTTGATGATCCGCAGGAGTAGCTTCCCTCCAGTGCTTGGCATTTGTGTAAACAGACACCTAATTATTCAATCAGAGGTCAAGGAGCTTTTCCACAATTCCAATCAATAGACAAATACTGTTGGACGTTTGCCTTTTTCACTGCGAAATCCCCAATAAAACAGCATCCAGTGGAAGCGGATACAACCATTAACCTTCACTGTCGATATTCCTGGATACATAACATCGACTTGAGGAAGATGTGATCGATGCTAATTGTACTTCCTGTGACAAGATAAGCGCTGGTCAACAGAGCCATCAGGACAGCCGTCGCTTCTGTTTAAACCACCCACTCAATTAACAAAAGCTAAAGAGTGCAGCATTAAAAACCGCGCATGAGGAGTTTGAGTGCTGGGCCTTTTTAAATGAAAAAATAGTACACTGAGATTAATTTACCAGTATGTTGATTACCCTTATTTGCCTAAATTCAAGTCTGGTGTTACATGGACACATTTCCACCAAGTGTAGGAAGAAACCTGCCCAGTAGGTAACACTGCGTGATCCATTTGGGTGTTTTGAGAATAGTTTCCATGTCCTACAAGCAAAATGGTTGCAGATTACATTCTTTATTGACCCTTTCACCGTTGAATCAGACTGCTTGAAAACGCCATTAGTGGCAGATAGAGATGGTTAGGTTATGGTTGAACTACAGTAGTTCATCTGAAATGCTTTAGATGCTGTGCTTTAAAAAAACACATGAAATTCAACCATGAAGATCCACTGATTCTAAAAGGAGCCGCATGCAAACACTCTCTGGAAGGTTGTTATGATGAAACGCTCCGTCAGTATCAATACATGAAGCTCCACTGGTTAAACCTTCTTATACATCTAGTATCCACCAAGAACCTAGATTGGGTCGATACGGGTTTCTTTTAATTAATTAATTGCCTTTCGTGTTAAAGACACAACAAAACAGACCAAAAAAGGTAGCCACATATATTTTAAAACAGCACTGTTCTCTCATAGTCGACTGCTATTAAAGTGTCTTAGCTCTGATTGCTTTACGCCCGCAGACTGCTTTATCCCTGTGTGGAGTGTGGAACATTTCACCCACCTACTCAACCACAAATGAACAGGGAGCTCCAAACTCAGCCTGAATTCGCTCACGTGAAATATATGAAAATCCAAATAAAATGTTTCCAGCTAATTAAAACCCTAAAGAGACAACTTTGAGTCCCTGATGTTGAACGTGTTTAAGTATATAACAAACTGTGCGGTTGTAAACTTGAGTGTTCCCCAGATGCTGACTTTCCTGAAGAGATCTTTAAAGAGGCAAAAATGCGTCTTGACCTTAGCCATTTCAGACATGGAGGGAAATTGCTGCCTGTTTGCATTAAGCCATCTCCTTCTGTTAGTCTGTGTGAAGAGCAAGCATGCATGCCTTACAACTGATAACAATAAAAGCTCCATCAATAAATGAGAACGTGAGCCATTTTCACCATCTTCTCTACAGACACCACATCTAAACAAACCCTGTGCATTTCGGTACTAATGACTCTAAAGGGTAGAAAATCCCATGAGAGGAAGCAACACATCCCCCCCCCCTTTCTATTTCAACACAAAGGGGCTATAAGAACGAAGCATCTTTTAAGGTCAATCTTCCTTTATCCCCCCACTCACGCTCACGCTCTCCCTCTCTCTCACGCTCTCTCTCTCTCTAATCCTCCCTCCCTCCCACTTTCCCTTTGTCTAACCATCTTTGTCTCTCTGCTCGCTGCTGAAGTGTGAAATGGATCTTTCCTGATCTCTGCGTACCTGGTTTCCAAGGGAACCAAGAGAGTCATTTGAGTCAGATTTGCAGTGAATATGGTTCTGGCTGCTGTACAGTACAGCGGGGACTAATATTACTGTCGTTTGGGAAATGTGGAAGAAATGAACTCAGGTCACTCTCAAATATGACACAAAGGAATACAGACATTTGAAACGAAAGCAAACTTCAGCTGTCTAAAGACATCGGACACGACACATGATATATTGTTCCATTGTAATGTAGTCACTGCCTGAGAACACTCAAACTCGAGAGTGAAGCAGTAGCCCTTAGACATGGGGGTAAACTTTTCCTCTGGAACTGCATCAATAAATCATGGGCATTCATGAGTGAGATTAAGAATTCATGCCAGTTGGCTTTTGGTTCATGGATAGTAGGGCACCAGCATGTCTCCGTCTGTCCAGCCTGTCTTTGTCCAATGTGGACTGTCATTTGTTACACTCAAATGAGGTGAGACAAAGAAAATTAAATGTTGTTTAGATGAGATATTGTAGCCTGCAGACACATTTGTTTATAGGAGATCATGTCTGATAAGTCGAGGGAAGCACAAATTTGTGTATGAAGGACATGTGCAAAAACAAGCCACGGACTCTGTGGAGTGTACTGTAAACCAAGTCCCACAGAAAAAGTACTGTAAGATGGACACAACATTGTGGCATGTAAACTCTGTAACTGTCATACGCCATAATGGAGTCATGGAAGTAAAAGGGAAAAGCATAGAAGAAAAGAGCAGACATGGAGTTTAGCTGCTGAGAATAAGATTATGTGAAGTTGCATTAAAGCTCTTCTTTGACTCCAGTGTTCTGTACAGTTGTCTGAGCAATGAAAGATACTGTCACTAGCTAACAAGTAGCGAAGCACTTATAAAATCTTTCTCCATCTGATTGTGGGGAAATTTGCAATACAGAAAGACACACAAAAACCTTTCCTAATCCAAATGTAGTATGTTCTTGGTGTTAGAAGATGGACTCCAGCTCTAGCCACTTTATAATTAATTGTAAGGAAATCTAAAGTTACAGATTACAGATTTTTGAATTATTTCAAAGTAGCATTAACTGATTATTTGGCCACAGGACAAGCTGAAAACACAACCCTGACATATTATGACTTCGATATGAAATCGATATAGTGAACATGCTAGCAAACAGTTACTAAATTAGACACTCAGCAGACACAAAGCATCATTAGCATTCATCTGCAGTCGTGTTTGTGAATTTAAGTCAAACTTTCACCCTCCTTCTAGCTCTGTTCTCGGTCTCCATCAACTCCTGAGGCAAATAGCTGGCTCTTCAGCTGATAAATGCTCCAATTTGTTCAACAGCTAGTTGCTACCTTTGTGCGTCTGCTGTACAGTGGGTCCATCACTGAAAGCAGCCGCCTGTTGCTGCTCGAAAAAAAGGTTAATGAGAGCAGCGAGAGTGAACTAAAACCACGAAGTAGCAGGCAATGAGCTGAAAGATGCTAAAGCTCTCCATAGAGCTGAAGAGATCTGGAGAGTCAGATAATAAATCTCTGTGGGTTCCTCACTACAGGCAACTCCTTTCACACTACACATTTGAGCCATTGAGAGTAGTGCAGCTATAAACACATACTAGAATATATGTACTTTTGTTAATGAATAGTAGTAGTTTTAATAGTAGTAGTAGTATTATTACTAGTATTATTACAAGTAGTAGTGGTGGTGATGATAGCAGTAGTGGTTGCAGTAGTATTACTATTGCACTATTGATATCTTGGTGAGGTAAGTGAGAAGAAGACAAGTGCATTGTGTTGTTCTTTCACAAGTCAAAATAATATTAAATGATTTAGACCGCTGCCTTTTATGCCATTATCTGATTTCACCTGGGAATAAATAATTCAATATCTGATGAGAAGCTTTTTCTCTTCCTTGGCTCCAACACTTAAATTCTTCTAGTCAGCTACAGCATTCACCGTGTTGACAATCTTAAAATTAAATTACACCCAGTCAGCGTGTCTCATTTAAAAATACCATAAGTATCTTTATTATCAGGACGGATACATTAGCAGACTTGAGTGGGAGGCGCTCCAAGAGATCTATCCTATATCTTGTCAGAGTGTGTGTGTGCATGTGTGTACACTCATTTATATTTGGCTTTGAAACTAGTGGGACCTGGAAACCTCTCACGTGGACCTGGAGGTCTTGTGGAATGACTTAAACCAGAAACATGTTGTGCATCTGCGACTGCATAAACATTAACATATAAATGGACAGAAATAATACAATGTGCAGTACAACATACAGCACATACAACAGCAAACAGCAGTGCCAAAGCCAAGAGAAAGTTAAGAGATATGTAATAAGACTAAGAACTAGCAGCTCGGTGAGGCTACGCTGAGGCACAGCTGTGCTTTAAGATAAATGCTAACGTGCTCACAATGACAATGTTATCAATGAGCACTAAACACAAAGAGAATGTTGGGAATGCTAGTTTTGTGGGTATCTGCTCATTAAAGCAAAAGATAACAAATTAAACTTTTGACCTGATAATGGGACCATATGAAAAGTCAGGGGATCACCAAAGTCCTAACAATTCATCCCGTGGGGGACATGAACGTCTGTGCTAAATTTCATGGCAATCCATCCAACAATCAGCTACGTAATCACAAAACACTATACAAAATGATTCGATAATAATTCCAATTTTAGCATGACAACAAAATGTTTTCCAAAGCCTGTTTTGTGCAGAGGTACTGTCCTCCAACATTTAGCAGCTGCTGGGGGTGACGGATGAAGAGTTTCTCTAACAAGAGTTTTTCATCCAAAACATGGAAGCTTGAAATCTCACCGTCACACTACTGAAGTCATTGCGGAGTCACTGGCATCAACAAATTACTGTTTTCTTGAACAACGTCTTTGTTTAACATTTGTAGCCCGACTGGTTACACACACACACACACACACACACACACACACGAGTCTGTAATTGGGCAAATCTTCATCTAGCGAAGTGGCTTAGTGTTATTTATTTGCAAAAAAGTAACTTAGTGTGTTGCCATATTTGAAAGTGTGTCAAATCCTAGGTGAGTCTTCCTGAAGTTAATGTTTTAAAGAATCCACGCAAAAAAAAAAGACAGATGGGAACCTTTGTACAATAAATAAATATTCGCGCGTATGCTTCTGAGATTAGAAGTGAGAAGCTGTAGGAAGGGATCCATAAAAGTGGGGAATGTGACAAAACATGGAGTTATCGGTAGATATTTTCTGGGCTTTGTGTGGCTTTTCATTGGTCTTTGTAAGAATTAATAACATGTCGTATTGAGTATGTGAAACTGGCAGGGAGATGAGAAAAGTAAAAATAAGGTGGTGTTAACTCCTGCCGACTCTATCGACACGAAAAAGGCAAGACGGAGAAAAAAGAAGCGTTTTCTCAGAGGATATGAATTACTGCCTGCCTCTGGACAAAACTGGCACAGTATCTTTTAATCATCAGAAGAACTGTAGCGCACAACAACGTGACGACGGAAGTCGAATCACTCAAGAAAGGATCAGTTGGAAGTAACCCTCGCTGTTTTTTCCCCTCTTTTACTTTAAAAAAAAATCTAAATTAAATCCATTTTGAGTTAAAAGGAAAAATGAGAGACCTATTATCCTCTCAGAATATTTATGTGCAGACCAAATGGACCTAGTATGAGGAAGGTATGAGTGGGGGGGGGGGAATCGCCAAAACATCATAATTGAATTTAATCAGAGCAGGATTTTGTTGGATGCACCAGTTGGATGGTGTTTTTATACTGCATGAGTCACCTTTGATCCCCTCAGTCTGGCTGGGTACTTGTGTTTTAAATAGTGTGAGTTCGAGTACCTTGCTGTTGGAAATACGGGATGTAGTAAATGTTACAGCTACCTTGAACGAGACATTGACCTGAAGTTGAAAAGCAGTAATGGAGGAGATATGGTCATAAACAACAACCTGAGTGTAAGAGAAACAAAACATAGTGTTTTGGCAGTTTCTGTGTGTACAATGTGAGGGCTGTTAGCAGTGATGGTGCATCGGATAAAGAATGTAGAGGTGCATTTCCTCATTCTGTAACGACTGCCCTAACGAAGACAGCAGCATTTCTAAATGGAGAAGAGGATACGCTTGAATTTACTCACTTATATTTGCAGATTCAAGCCAAATGCAACACATTGCCCAACTGCAATAAAACCTCTGTCAGCAGCAGTGATGTTGCAGCACAGAGGGCTGGAGTTCAAATCTCAGATGTGCTTCTTAGCTGCACGGTACTTCCTGTGCTATGATATCGTCTTCGTCTGTCTCTGCATCATTAAAGAGCAGACGCACAGGCTGGAAAACGCATTTGAAACTGATATTACCAACGAGCAAGGTCATTGTTGAAGCTTCAGTGATGGGGGGGGTGTATTTGTCCAATCTCCCCATCCAACAGGAAATGTTGTTTTTTGTACAAACTGTGCACACATGAAAAGCACTTGGAGCAAATAAAGATGCATTCTTCCTTTTCATTGCCAAAAATGAAATAACTGCTGGACGTTCATACTGATACCTGTGTGTTATGTTGCGTTGCACTAACATGTGCATTTCACTCTCTGTGAGCTTCCCCCTTTTTCAAGTCTGACATCCGATTTCTGCTCAACCTTCAAAAGAGCTCATGCTCGTTCCCTTTTTTTTTTTTCCTGATCTGAACACGGTGAAGGATCTGCTGTACTGCTGTCGACTCCGCACTCCCATTTTCATCAATGTATGAATAGGATGCAAAGAAATGAACACTTTACACTTAAAATATTCAAAAGGTGCTGACTGCATGACAGAGAGAGAGATGCACAAGTAACAGTCAAATCCAGGTGAAGTTCTTAAAGCACCAAAACCGTTCCAATGTAATTACTGTATATCACGCTCATGCAACAATTATGTATGTGGAGAGCCTAATCAAAGTGACCTTTTTTTGTATTTTCACATATTCAGTGCAGCCTTAGCCAAAGTGCACTGCAAGAGCCAAGTACTCAACAATCAACAGCTGTTATGCAACTAGATTTTTTGTCAAGATATTCTCACTTCATATGAGCAAACAGGAGTTTATTTCTGTGAAGCACCTTTCAACCTAAATTATGATATCACTGTCAGAAGCTCCGTTATGTAAACCCAAAAGTGGATTGTGTGTCTACACGCCATCACATCACTTCAGTGTTCCCTGTGGCCCCATACAGAGCACAATTTAAACTCAATGAGTTGACAGAACAATGCAGACGCAATTACCACCCACTCTCTGTTCTCTTCTCTCTTCCTCTTTCTTTATTCCCTTCTTTCTTATTCTATCTTTGGTTCAGAACCAAAAAATGAGATTAAACCAAACTAAAGTGTATCAGAGGAGCATGAGGCTGTTTCCATAAAGTCAAATCATTTTTAAAAACAGGGACACCACACAGGCTTGTTATGGTACAGATGCTACACCTGTGGTCTGAGGCTATAGGAATTAATTTAATGTTTAGGCAGAAGTTTAGAAGTTGTGCCTTGTTGATGCAGCACTCCAGCCATTTCAAGACATTAAATAAAAAAAATAAAAAAGTCAAACCAGAGACGGTGATAAAAAAAAAGCTTAAAAGAAAAAAGCTCAAATTTAGATCAAGCTGTGTCGAATATTTTGGCTAAGTTGGTAGAGTCAACTGTTTTCGACAGCTGCTCCCACATGCTGCAGCTAGGCTTTGTGAGAGATAACGGCAAAATATTATGCGCACGCAATAACATGGACAGCAAGAAGCTAACAGCTCGTCACCCACCTGATCCTGCTGCTGAGCCGCCTTCACCGGCCCATTCGCTTCTTTTGCAGAAGTCATGGCGATAAATAAAGAGAAGAGGAAGGAGGGACAGAGGAGCGTGCGCCGGCGTCTGCTGCTGACAGGTGCGGAATAATGAAGCGGTGAGAGAGGCAGACCCCGAGAGAGAGAGGGAGGGAGGGAGGGGGGGAGAGAGAGGGAGGGAGAGAGACCCTGACAGAGAGCAAGAGAGAGTGAGAGAGAGGGGGGGGGCACACTAAGTGTTCGAGGATATCCAGTGATTTGCTGAAACAATGAGACTGTGGGTGCAGACAGCGCAGGGTTCACCTGATGTGCAGGAAACTGTTGAACCGCCGCGACGTGGGAGGTTCAGTTCGCCTTTCAGAGTGGCAGTGGCATCACCCGCAACCCAACGGGCCGCTCAGACCTATACCTGATTGTTTTTTTGTTTCATTTTTGTAGCATTTAGTCTTGAAATTGCGCAATTTAGGACCAAGACGCACTTCTCTGGAGAGATGGCGACTCATGGAGCAAACACTGCGGGATTCCAAATAAATGTCAGAGGTAGCTGCATATCAGACTGTTCTTATATAAGTTATTTTCATCATTATCCCCTTCCACCTAGATCTATATTTAGTCGTACCAGGCTCCTTTTCCCACTGCTGGTGGGACAGATAATATGGAGACCTGTCAGTTTGGATCAGATCACTTTGGGCACTCATTACTGGCAAGTCCATTACACAGGAAATGGAAACAGGAATCAATGTAAGAAGAACAAAATACTTCCAGCTATTGGTGCAGTTCTTTTCGGGGGATATTTTTTAGTCTTATCTTAGTTGGAATACTTTCATAGCTGACAATATTCTGTGCATTGCACTTTAGGGAGTAGGTAGAGAAGAGATTTGCATAGTGTGTCTATACTCATAAAAATCATATTCAATCCACTATGTTGTATGCCAATGCTGCTGTATTGTCTGCCAATAAAACAAAGGTTGCTGCTGGCCTGGCTCTTGAGAAGCAGCGCTATCGTCCTCCCACATAGAGCAGAAATAGTTCCAGTTCCTAACAAAACATTGTTTGTGCTGTAACTCTCTCACCGTGTGTCACATCTCTGTACACACACACAATCCGCACTCTTGTTAGCACAGCTTGTCTGCCTATTTGTGCTGCACACACGCACACACACACTTCTTCAGAAGTCATGCACAGTCTCTGCAGAGCTCCTGGCCTTTGAACCAGTCATCTGTTGGAGGGAAAGTAACTTAACAGTCTCAAATAAGAAAGAAAGGAAGAAAGTTCATGATGTGAGTCATCACCGGCAGAAGGAGGATACATTTGGCATCAGCACGAGGGAAAGATTCCCTTGTTGTCAGTGTAATGCGTAGTAGCAGTACATTTATTATCATCTTAAGGGCTAATTATTGTTAGAGTGATGGTGCCTTCAGTCTCAGCCATTTGTGGATCAATAAATAAAAAACAGGAAGAAACTGAGCAAACTCTAAACTTCAGAGTGAAATTCTTTATCTTAAAATCATACGAGTGCTTAATGACTCTAATAAATGACGCAGTAAATCACGGCGACATGTTTTGATTGCTCCAGGAAATTAAACTGTGCTATCGGGCTTACTCTAAGATAACACCTTCGTTCATTACTTACTTGGAAATTATGAACATGAAGACATGACGCGCTGCCAGATCATTTTTTCAGATTTGGAAAAAGTACAGTAACTGTTATCAGCCCAGGTTACACTTTGAAAAAAACTCATTTGATTCTAATTACATTTTGCAGGATTTTGTTCCTTTGTTTTTGAAAGATTTCTTCAGACTATGGAACTAAAATCTTTAAGGATCCATGTGTTCAAAATGTCTGTGCTACATAACAAAACTATGTGGTTTAGTCATCCTCCATAAATGAACTATTGTAGGTTCCCTTAAATCTGCATGACAAGCATGTAAGATTTGTTTATGTTAAAAAATACATAATCTTTCTCGACAATGTTTAAAATTAAATTTAAAAGTAGTGACATATGAGATGCCTTAACTACAGAAGCTCATATATGTACAGATGCAATGATCCATTCTGCACAAATTCCAGACCTCATTAAGTGAATCAGCCATGACGTGATTGATCTTAAATACAGTTTGCATCTTATCCATCTTATGTTCCTCGCCGTGAGGTATACAGATTTAAAATTTGGGGAAAAACTGAATCGGCACCAGGGAGAAAGAGTCAGATCAGTGCACATGAAAGCAACAGAATATCATAGGGTAAAATTAATAGACAATTAATAATAATATAGATAAGATAATAAGTAAGCTAATGGGCAGCACATTACACCAGACCCTAACCAATTCTGGCATGAATCACGAGACCCTCTGAGCATTACAGGGTCAGGATAAAGGGGATAGAATATCAATAGAAAATATAGAAAGAAAGTATTAAGACAGATGAACATTTCACAATGTTGCATATTAAAAAAAACACAAACTTCGGTGGCAGGATGATTCTGGCAGTGGACTTTAAAAGGACATACAGCGTACCGAACACAGCATTTGGCACTGATGTGACTGCGCAGCTCCACACATGGCCTGAGGGAGCTGCATGACCAGCTCACTGCCAAGACTCCTTTCAGCACCACTGCTGTGGACAGCTCCAGTGACACGCGAGCAGTTTCACCAAAATACATCCAAATAATCTCATTCTGACAAAAAGCATGTGTAATTGGGCCTATTTTGCATAAAGAGTGCAATAAATAAGAAAGCAGAATTAAATTAATTTCACAATTTAAGATTACAGTTTAATCCTCAAATGTGTGACAGTCTCTCTCCTCTCCCTATTATCTGTTTTCGCTCATACTAATATGTTTTCCACAGTCGCTCACCTCGCTGTCAGAGGATGCAAGAGCCTGATAATTAGAAATTTGAACAAAGTTTTAAGAGCGGTGGAAGGCAACAGGGCAGCATTTACAAAGTTAACAAAAAAAAAAAAGCAAACATGGGGAGCGCTTAAGAGACCAACCAAGCTCTAATAAACTAGAGAAAAGCAAACACATCGAGGTGTACAAAGACTGATCATCACAACATGATGCGTGTAGTTTTCTGGCAACAATTACTCTTGCAAAGAAACAACAACAGACAGACAATCAGGCTTTGTTGGAGAAGCAAAAGAAAAGGCAGCCATGTGGGGTCAGAGCGTGCCGACAGAGCCTTCCTTTTTACAAACACATGCTCCCTTAAACCACAGTTGTATCAGCTAATTGACATAATTTTCATTTATATTCTGTTTTATCATTTAGCGGTTTATGTGCTGCCTGAGACAGCATCTCTAGGCACGATCTGTGAAATAAATCAAACCCTGCCTTCCTTCCAAAGCCTTTAAACAAGCACTTTGCACCAAGCAATGAATGTGCAGTGCTGTTGAAGACCACAAAACAAAGCAGTCATCTCTAGAACTGCCAATAAACAGCGTGAAAGTTTTCAACTGTATGCTAGCACCCCCCAGTGATCACTAGTTGTCTGACATCTTTATGTTGGTCAAAAAGAAAGAATTATTTAGCAGGTTTCTCCCAAAGAAAATTCTTCCTTTAATTGTTTTCACTCCAGGGCTTGTGTTTATTTTATACCACAAACACAATAAGGATTTATGATGAAGATGTTAACTTGGTAACGTTGGTGGGGCCGTGCCAGTTAGTATAAATGTGCAACTCATTTCACTTGATAAAAGGCCGGAAATGTTTTCTAATGATTGAGATTGTGGATAGAGAACACAAAAGTCAGAATCCCTGGCCAACTCTCACTGGCGACCATCAGGCTGTCGGTTAAAGACTGAAGCGAAAGAGAAAAGGGGAGAGAAAAAGAGAGCCGAGGACAGCTAACAAAGGCCGGGGCAGTTTTGTTTGATTACCGATCATTATCAGCTGCACTCTCTTCACAGAGCAAAGAGCAGAGAAAGAAGCCTCACACAGCCACCACCACTTAAAACCAACAATACCAGGCAGCACACCATTATCCACCATGTTTGTGTATCAATGCATCCCTGACTTTTTTTTTCCCAGCGTGCAGACAGCACAATATCTCTACGGTGATGAACAGGGGACGCACATAATATTACCAACACCAGTGAAATCTAATGCAATGCAACACAACAGCTTTACAAGGAATGCTACCTTTACAAAGCTTATAATTTTCACTTTTACTCCAAATTGTGTCACAGAGGTGCTACGTCAACTGTGTGGTAGGTTTTGCTTTTGTGGTGGTTTTGTTAATGTTTCAGACATTAATAATCAGCAACCCACGTTTTTGGATTTGACTTTTAATGGTCGATATTGTGTACAGACAGTCAGCATGTTAATATTTGACCTTTTCACACACAGGATTTGGTTTATTTTAAAAACTTGGCAGGGAAGACCTCTCAGCAGAGCTTCAGCTGCCAGTGAGGACACTGAGGTCATTTCCTCAGCATTTTCTGGGACACACTATATGAAAATACAATTAAGCAGCAGAATCCTAAAGATTTTAATGAAATCATCAAACCCTGTTTTGGTTGGCATTTCTTCTGCAATAGCCATCCACTGTTTTTCATTCAGTAATTATCTCTCTATACAGTAGTTTTCACTGGATTCAAATTGCCCACGTAAACATGATGGATTCATGGACAAACAATGCATGCATGTACTCCAGCATGATTTTATCTCATTGATAACAGCCTCACTGTTTACTGTCCACTCTCCTCACAGCCATATCACAGCTATATTGAATTACTGCTAATGCAAAGAGAAAATCCTCCAGCTGCTGCTCCACAAACTGGCCAAACGTGGGGTAGCTTTTATTGTGAGGCAGCCACAGGAAATGCAATGTATTTGTCACCGCAGTAAGCGATCACTGATTTTTGCAAAGCAAAGGTGGAACAAGGACGAGCAGCCACAGCTAGCTGTCAGATGAAGAGCTGCAGGGGACAGGCTGCACACCTCCAACTCCTCAGCAAAGTAACTAAGTTCGATGTGCACTGCTGTTTGGTGGAAAACGTCTCGCGGCATGAAATCAGATCACGGTTGCAATTATTATTGACTGACTTCTTTATTAAAACAACATGAGGTTGTTTGGTTGCGCTGTAAACAGATACACCTTTTGTTGAATTTCTGACAAAGCAACTGCTCAACGAGTGTTTGGTGTAGCCTCAAACTGCTCTTGCTGTTACCACGGTAACTATGGGTGTAGCCAAATCATCCACGAGTGACTAATGCAAATAATTAAAATATTGTAGAGACTTTATTTCTAGAATTTTCTCAAAATCTTCTTAGGGGTGGGTATGTTCAGTAGGTGGCTA
Organism: Gadopsis marmoratus; assembly: GCA_036023855.1. Taxonomy (NCBI): domain Eukaryota; kingdom Metazoa; phylum Chordata; class Actinopteri; order Centrarchiformes; family Percichthyidae; genus Gadopsis; species Gadopsis marmoratus. The sequence goes on along the minus strand of JAVQJF010096955.1, from coordinate 5,121 downwards.
TTTGTTGGGGGGACGTCAGTATTTTGAATATGATGGGCTCTCAGACAGCAATGACGTCAGTGAAACTTTGAAAATTGGAATAAATTATTAAGAAAATAAATAAAACTAAAACAGCCTGTCTGTCATTTTAAATTGCTCTCATGCACAATGCCAATAAAATCCCATCAATCAGTGATCGCTGCTGATTTAGGAACAAGCTGTTTCCATTCAGCCGTGCTGCCAGCTGTCAGCCCAGCCAACTCAAACATCAGTCACGTCCCCTTCGCCCCCTGGCCTGCCGTGACTCCTTCAGCAGTCCAACTGGCAGCACACCTGCCTCACGGAGTGTAAATGCTGCTGTTTGCATCCCCACATGCGGCTGCTGCGGCTGTAAATCACAGGTTAAGGATAGAACACGTGTGGGCAGCACTTCATAGTTCATCACATATTAGTACTGTACCTAAAGGTCATCAATTGGGTCCTGAGAAAACACGACTACTTATGTTGCAGAGGGAGAGAAGTTTTCAGACTGCAGTTTCTCACTGTCTGGCCATTACAGAGGAGTAATTAACAAGTCCACAAGTCTTTAATCAGAATCATTAATGGTTATTCCAAGAGAGGACATTCAGGTGGAAACAATTAATCTACCATTGTCTTGTCTGGAATTGTTTGGACACACACACGCGTTATACAAAAATCTCATTAAGCCTGTATCATTCCCTCGTCTCTGAACCTCACTCCTTGACCCTCATCAACACATAACAGTTTTTCTGGGAAGGCTGCTGGTCAACGTACACGTTATTAACAACAGACCCAGTTGTCTTCCCATTACTCAATGACACCAAGCCTGTATCATACTGTACGTTCAAATGTTAAGTTCATAAGCATCAGATCAATACAGTTTTATTTTTATAGTCAGTTGCGACATTTGAAGCGGAACGTGCCATATTCCCGAAAGTGCTGGGATTGTATTAATCGTTTTTTTTTTTTGTATTAACCTCCAACTTATAATTACCTCTATAAGTTTCAAATCTTGAAAGAAAGCAGAGTATTTCTGCAGAGAAGTTAGAGAAAGTCCTGTTTTTGAAATATTACTGTTTCCAGTTTAAGTATAATTTTCTATCAGTTTGTACTTTATTTATTACAATTGATAAATTAAATCCTTTCACGGATTTATTCAGGATTTGAGCTGCATATTTATGAGACCCTTATCACAGAATATTCTTTACTATTTAAACAGCATTGTATAATGAGAAAATAAGACCACAGAATATGAAATTAGTTTATTTTATACTTTTTTTCCTGTTTCATTATTCAGTTTGCATTATGGCAGCTTCACATGGCCTCCTCTGACCGTCTCACGCTCAAGACTGTAGTTGTTTTATGCTCTACAATCTACCGTGTTGCTGTGTGCCCCATACAAAATATTTCATATTCGGTAACGAAAGTATTCGCTCCTCTAAACAACAACACACACTAGTTCTCCACTACCTGCACTTACAACTTCCAAGCCGAGACTTCCTCCTGAGGAAAAAGATTATCTCGACTGCAGAATGCGCCACAGAGCAGCGCGGCCCAGCGAATGCCTCAAACTCAAAACAGAAATAAAAGATCCATACAGATTATTGTCTGACAAAAACGACAGCCTTGGGGACCAAAATGGGAATCTTCCAGGGGAAAACTGCACCTACGGAGAAAATAGCTGTGAGGGAAACCATACTACAGCACTAAGGTTGCCAATAATGGAGGCTCACAATGTGGTGCCAGTTTGGCCTCCACAGTAGATCTCAATAGGACTGTCCAAAACCCTCCATTTATTTATATAGATACTCATGAACATATAACCTCATCTTAAGCCTGTTGGGACCAAAATGGGTTAGGGTTATGCCTGTACACCAGACACAAAACCCAGACACTGCCACACTGCAGACCGGATTTTCCAAGTATGATGCATCAGTCTACTGAGAAAGATCAAACATGGAAGACCTACAAGATCTAACAGAGTCTCAGTGCATACAGGACAAAAGCTTTATGGAACAATATAGAGCAATAAAGACAGAGAAAGGAAGAACTGCATCCATGACCGTACCTGATTATTTAAACCAACACTTGAAATACTTCTGCAGCCAACCTGGTTTTATTGGGGTTGATTGTGTTTATTTGTTTAGGCTTTATGCAACACTTGGTAACAGTTTTCAAAGCACACAACAGCCACTGATTTCACATAGCATGCCTTGGTTATTTTAAAAGATCCTAAATGATCCTCTGCAGACATGTTTTAAGACCTATAAAAATACATTGCTTTGAATAATGATTTGTGTTTTTTAATTATTATCTCGACACAAGATGTCTGCTCGTACGTACATGTTTTAAACTCAGATTTAAGGTGAGCATAGAGACGCTTTTCCTCCTCAGAATAATGTTAAAACAGCTTTTGCACATGCATGATTCTGCAAAGTGACAATAAGTAAAACACATTTTGGACTTACTGTGTGGACATGTTGAGCTGGTCATGGCACATATTATGAACATAAATGATTTTTAGAAGTAATTCCATGTTTATCAAAATTTTTGTCAGGTATCTGGGACAAGTGTGATGCCACGGGGAATAGACAGCTGTGTACATCGTCCTTTCCTAATGTGTGGAAAGTTGCAGCGCCTCCAAAAGAACATCTGAGTGTCTCTCAGGAGTTAATTCCATCAAAGTGCCTTTTGAAGATTGCAGTAATTTACAAAAACACCCAAAGGCACCTTTGCGGTCAAAAAGAAATTAAGCAAGCAGAAGTTGAGTGCAGCTCTACTGAGTGGATATGACTCAGATAATAAAAACAGCCAAAGACTATGTCAACAAGAAAACAGTAAAGTTGCTCATTAAGTACAGCACATGGGCAGCTGGCACATATAGAAAAAGAGACGAGCAGGGTGCGTCAGCATGCATTTATAGAGCATTAACCCATCTGCTGATCTAGTTCTCGTAAAACAGATTTATGAGCCTCATGAACTTTATGTGTGCTCATCAATGGCTTACAAGAGGGTCATAAAAGGAAAAGAAGAACAAAGTTTAAAGTTAACACTGCATTTTGGCAAGTTGTTATGGAAATGTGTTGGAGATTAAGCACAGCCACAAGAGCAATAAACAAGGAATTAGCAGCTAAGTGTGCTGTATGTTCAGATCGGGGAGTTACAAATCATCAAATAAACAAAAGTCACAGGTGTAGAAAATGTGATTCAGTGGGCCAAAAGGAAATGATAATGAATCACATACAAGGATAGGATAATTAATATATCAGTGCTGTTCTATTCTTCTTAAGAATGGAGTAGTAGCGATACCAAGGGGAGTGATTAAAAGCAAATTAGAAGCATCTGAATGAATAGTGCTTCATCATTACCCATTCACTGTGGGTTTGAAAAGGTTTTCATCATCACGCTACTCCACATCTCCAAGGACCCCTACCAACTAACCAAAAATTTCCAATCTAGTTTGTTTTTAATTATTCTCTCAATCTCTCTTTAGTAGTACTTAAGATCCAAAGGAGGCATTTTACACACACACACACAGAAGATAAAGACAGAAATCCAAGAAGCTGCCCAGTCAGAATAAGGACAATGTTATTCTAGTGTTATTAGAATTTAAAACTTCATCGACTGTGCTTTAAAAAGGCCAGTTCACCCGAATCACAAAATAATGTTTGTCTAGAGGTTCGGCCACACAGATAGTTGTGGTCTTATTTGTCCAGGTTTTGAGATGTCTGTCTCTGACATTTCTGTCTCCACCACAGTTCGATGGAGGTAAAAAGAAGTTTGTTAATAAAAAAACTAAACATCAAACAAAATGACCCTCACCTCCATTGTATAGGGCGAATGCAGACATCAGAGACAGATAACTAAAAACCTGGACAGATAAAACCAAAACTATCTAACAGTTTCCCGTAATTTGAGAGAAACAACCCGTAACTTGATCATTTAAAATGTCTCAGCATGTGTGCTAGCAGCTCTGAGGCTAACATCAGCGTGCTAACAATGACAATGCTAACATGCTGATATTGTTAACCACACCAACCATCTCAGTTTATATATTATTATTATATTATACATTTAGTCATAAAGTAACCAGAGTACAGGACAACTAAAATTTATGGTGGCACTACCAATGCCAACCTCATGATGGCACTAAAGGAAAAGTCAGGAGATCATCAAAGTGATCAAATTCATCACCTGGGAACCATCGATATTTTTCAATCAATCAATAGTTGTTGAGATATTTCAGTCTGGACCAAAGTGACGGAAGGACTGACATTGCCATCCCTGGAGCAAAGCCACCACGACACATGTCTTATATTATGACTAGCACTAACAGTAGTAGTAGTAGTTATAGTAGTATTAGTAGCAGTAATAGTGACAGTGGTACCCTTGAAACACAGAAAATGTCAGCTCTCTGCCAGAGCTCAACCTCTCAGGTGGGATTTGGATGCAGTTTTGAAACACTCACGTCAAACTTGTCTCATGTCGAAAACAAATGCATATTTCAGGCATCAAGGCTGCCACAAGGACAAAACCCCAGGATGCTCAGCTAGATCAGTATTAGCTGCTAATCTGTAGCCTGAGTCTATCAAAGCCAGACAGTGTCTCATCGTTGCCTCCTGCTCCCTGTGTGACGCTAACAGCATCAAGCGAAACATCTTGCCCTGCTGAGCTGCAAAGTGTCTACCAACAACAGGATATATGTATTACTATGTCCGTAATGAGTAATTATAGATAAATGCTCCACAACTACACTGCAAAAAACTAACTTTTTATCTTTTAAAACAAAGGTCAGTGGACATTTGTTTGAAATTTAACTTTTTCCAGCTGAAATCCAAACACACCTCTTACTATGATGTTGATCTGCTAGCTACCCACAGTAACTAACAGTCACGTGCGGTTTTATGTGACGGGCGTGGCGAACTAGGCACCCCAAATTCCATTTGATCGGACGCACTTCTGTAACCGCCCACGAGTTCAAGATGAGTCATCGAAACTATTGTCACGTCCTCCAGGAAGACAAGAGGGGTTTTGATGTAGAAATACTCAAAATTATATTTTTTTTAAACCAAAGCATGTATCAAGAGATATATGACAACAGGGACACTGGGCTGGAAAATG
>JAVQJF010096952.1:0-17023 GCA_036023855.1 Gadopsis marmoratus | reverse complement strand
AACAATGACCTTGGATAGTTCAAAAATAAACCACAGAGTGTATCAGTGCTTTTAGAGCCCGCAGCCACCCTGGCGTTATCAGATGCCAAGAGAGAAAAAGAGCCGTTTTGTTAGTCATCAGCTTCACACCAGAGCAGGGAATCAATCTACCTCCCTCTGCGTTCAAGAATATGAGAAAGTTGCATTATGTCTCGCTGTCTCTGTGTGTGTGTGCGCGCTTATCACACAAGTGAGCAGCTATGTTTTAAAGCATAATGCAGCATACAGCTGTAGACATGGTGGGTGTAGACAAGTGTTCCTTTAATTCTTTTGAGCAATGTATATATGTTAAATCTGTATATGCAAAACTTTAAACCATGTTTAAAGCAAAAGTCTAAAACTACTTATTAAAAAAATAAAAAACATTCAATGATTGCAACTTACTGCAATGATGCAGTATTATGAATACTCTATACCTTGGTCTTCACATTAGCTGATGAGGCTCATGGGTACAGTAGTATTTCATACATCAATAAAATATAATTCATACAATATACATCAATAAAGTATATTTTAATATTATACTGTAACTTATCGCAATATCATGATCCTGCGACAAATTATTAGTTTTTGATCTTTGAGAGGGATACATTCTTCTTCTTAAGTATCGAGTATTATTCCTACCTGTGCATCAGGAACAGCTGCTTACTGTCGGATCCAAGAAGTGCTTTCCCCTTTGTATTTTATTGCACTTTTCAAAGTCTAATTACATAGAACTTCTCAAGTAAATCAAATCCAATCAAACTTCATTTATATAGCACCTTTCATACAGGTAAATGCAGTTCAAAGTGCTTCACAGATGTTAAGATAATAAGACACAACATGTGTAGACCGAAAAACCCCAGAAACAATCAATAAAAGCTTTAAGAATATGAAACCAATGCACGCGAGAAAATAAGAGATGAAAATGTAATAAAATAGATTTTAAGATAGACTAAAAGCTAGATAAAATAAATAAATAAAAATAAATAATATTAAAATATAAATGAAAAATAAATCAATTAATACATTTAGATTTTACCACATAAATACATAAAAGTAGATGAGTGAAATAAAGTGGGTAATGTCTATAAAACATTCCTAATCAGCTGAAGAGGTAGGTTTTATGTTTACAAATGTCAATTCCTCCGGCAGACAATGTTCCAGCGGCTTGGAGCATAGCAGTAACAGCAATAGTTACTGTAAGCAAGTCACAAATTCTACTTTAAACATTTAAAAATGTGCCATTTGCCGCTTCATGTGTTGTTCATTTTTTCCTTTTTACATTGTAATACATCTAAAAATGCCTGTTCACTCAGTTCCCTTTACTTTAAATACATTGTATTTAAGATTTTAAAGAATCGTTCATCTTGACTCCCCTGTGTGAGATATTTTGGTGCTCTTTCCACTTGTGCACACTGCATAATACATAACATGACTGTACCTATCTGACACTCTTAAAAAAAAAAAAAATAACTGAGAAGACACGTTGTGCTTTCGTCAACTCTCCCTTTCATGTCCCCACACCTGGCTACAGCTTCTCTCCGCCCTGCATCACCACATCAAATAGAGGCTCCCAGGCAAACTCACATTCACTTTATCCCCGAGGGGGCGGCTGACTCAGCCAAAGTGCACATCTGCCTTGTTGTTTTTACTACGATTCCCATCTATCCCTGCCCCCCCCGTCGCTCATCTGTCATCACCTGGCAGTCAAGACACAAGGTGCCATGACACTAGTTTTTACCGTAAAAGGGTGGAGAGATACTTATTCCCCTCTTCATACCAGAGGGTTTGCATGTATGTCTAAAGGCTACAGTGGGGTTATTGATGTGCCAGCGGGGGTCATGACCCAGGAGGTACAGTCGATTCACTTTGAAAAGGTGTGTGTATGTGTTGGCGCTCATAACATCTCAAACCACTGATCTTTTCCTTCCACAGAGAAGATGAGAAGAGATATTTTGTACCTGTATCTGACTCAATTTGTGTTGATTGGACAATTGATTGATTTCAACAGTCAGTCATGTCTTTTTTATAGCCTTTCCAAAACCAAAAACACGAGCGCTTAAAAAGTTTAAAGAATGGATGAAACGGCGGGTTTTGTCGGCTCTATTGTAAGTAGCAAACGTGAGCATGCGCGGCTAACTAGCTTCCTACCCACAGTAGTAGCCTCGTATTACTTTCAAGGCCAAGGAGGACATAATTCCATAGTTCATAGTTCATGACCATCATCACTGTATGGAAGCAGCTTCTGGAGGCTACAAAGTTTAAAGTAACACAAGCTGTCCTGTTCTATCTATATGCTCCAGCTACTCCGGCAAACACTACCCAACATAGCGTTATGGGGGTTATGTCAGAACAGTCTTACCGTATATTTTTCCTTATAATACTAGGACTATCTAGCGCTACATCAGAATGCGCAATCAATGCTGTTCTTTTATTCCCATTTTTTTCTCCATAAATCATCAACTGCTGATTTTTTTGCCTGGGACGTTCAGCTTTGGCCTCAGTCTTTTAACACGCCACAATGTATGTAGCCAAGTACATTGTTAAGACTCCCTTTTACAGAGCGTTTGTTTCTAAAATGGGTTGGCTGGAAACATTAAAGTCAGTCAGAGACAGAAGTCATGGCGCTAAAATGTTAGTTTAATTAGTTTGCTATCTACAGCTGATAAAAATCGACTAGCGACAGTTGTCATTTCAGAAAGCAAAATTGATGGTCACTGGCTAAAAATGTAAAACCTGCTCATGTGTAGATAACTAAGACTTTTGATGGTCAATCTGACACCGATATCACTGTACGCCGTCGTATGTGCGGTGCGAGAACGACTGGTCAAGTCAGTACCCACAATGCTGCTGAGTAGGGCTGGCTTCAGTTTCCCTTTTTCTTCCATGTTAATGTGAGTGTATGCATGTGCGAAAGACAGAGGTATTATGTGAGGAAGCATAAATGCTGCTGTGATAAATAATGTGAGTGTGCGTGATTCATCACCTCAGACTCATTGCAGCAAAACACATCAGAGGAACTGTAGAAGCCTCTATCCAAGTCAGGAATGGCTGGCGCTGGGTTGAATATTGTCTTTACTGTAACAAGAAACCAGGCCGTGATCCATTTTATTGACCACAGCGTCAAACATCATAATCCACAGGTCACTCTGGATAACATGCAATCATTAACAGTTAAAAAAAGATCATTGTTCTCAATAATACACCTAGTTATCATCTCGCTTTTAAAAGGACACAATTTCGACAATGTCCCTCTGTGACACATTTTACAATTGTGCCGGGTTTCTTTTCCATTTGCTGAGCTTCTCTGTCAAAGTCTGGCATTACCTTAATTGAACTTTCAATGGGAACAAAGGCTAGTGGGCTACCACTGGTGATTGCTCTCACAGGCAAAGCTCAAGTGGATAAGCTAAAAACACACCGTTTAAATGATCAAATTAGCATTCCCCGGAAAAGAACACTGGAGAAATATAAAAACAAAATGCTGGTGGAAACAGCCTCATATCCTGTAGCAGGTTTGTGCTATGCTGTAACCCCTGCAGTTCCAGGATTGTGCGTGTGGAAAAGCTTCAACATGAGGTATAGAACCCTATATATGTGTGTCAGTGTGTGGGTGAGATGAGTTGTGACCCTTTCTCTGTGTGCTGAGGAGCACAAGAGAGGGAGAGAGCAAGAGTGTTTGTCAGAAGTAATCCTCCGTACGTATTGCACATCACTGTCTTATGCATATTCATGAGCAGAGAGCATTAATGCATCTAATACCATGATTTCTGTGTATGTGTGAGGATAAGCCCAGCTTCGCAAAGCGATTAATTCTGATATCTGTGTACAAAATAAAGCCTCATGCGAGTGTGTGCGCATGTTTGTGCGTGTGTGTGTTTGTGAGGGAAATATATGTTCAGCATTGGTGACATCAAAGTCTGTTGCGCAAAAGTGTGTGCCTAGTTGCTGCGTGTGTGTGTGTGTGTGTGTGTGTGTGTGTGTGTGTGTGTGTGAGAGAGAGAGCGTGTGTTTGCGTGGGCACATAAGAGAGCAGCTGCGTGGGTTTGTGCAGGGCTTTGGCCACCTGGCGCTTTGAGGTGGATGCTGGGCTGCTGGGATGTCTCTCTCTCTTTTTCAACACACGCGCGCGCGCGCACACACACACTGTACTGTATGTATATCCACATGAGTCAAAAAGTGACACTGGGCTCTTTCTGAGTCTTCTTCTCTCTCTCTGTCGGTCAACTGAATTGCACCTCAGTTTCCATCACTTCGGTTGCCAAGACAAGTGCGAGATCTCTGAAGTGTTATGCCTCAGCTTTGCATGAAAGGAAGGATCTCCGTCTACCCCCTAGCCCGTTTTCAGCCCTATACTCAGTTCCACGCCAAAGGGTTAGGGGTTAATGAATGGGTCACAAATTAAAACTTTTATTTGCAATGTGTATATGATGTATACGTTTATGACAACATATGCGAGAAGTCCTAGAGATGCTCAGAATCATAAAATGTTTGATAATTTATATATTTATATGTGTTCATGGAAAGGAAGGAACATATCACCAGTGTAACAGTGTGGCTCAGTGATGTTTAAATAGTTTTTGTTAGTTAGTAAGATCAACAAGAAAAATGTAGAATAGAAAAATAACGCCATCCTTATGCTCTTTAAGATGAAAAAAACTTATTGCAGCACACCTGCCACTAAAATGTCTGAAGCACAGACGCTCTAAAGAGAGGTGGACAACTGATAATTATTATTAGGAACGTTTCTTTCCTGTGACCATTTTGTCCTCCCTTGCACCACTGCACTGTAGGCAGTCAATAAACAACCTTGAATCTTGATTAATGCATCCATGTAAAAACCTGTTTATCGACACTGTGACAAAGAAATGCATATTCCTCCAACTTCCCTTTACAGCTCACTCCCTCTCTTCCACGTCACATTTTCCCAATGTTCTTCAGGAGTGCACATGCATAGCAAACATGTGATGCAAATTAAACACAACAATGGGACGCGCATTAACCCAGCGCTGATTATGTAAGCTTGATTATGCTGTAAATTGGGAGTAATTGTCATAAAATATGCGGAGCACTTCAGCGGCATTAACAGACAAAGACGAGTAAAGTACTAACCATGCTGTATTCCATGTAAACGGGATTAAACGATGTGACCATCGTTTAATCCCGTTTACCATTCTCATTTTACTATTTGTAGCGTTGGACAGAACTGATAGGAAGTACAATGTTGTCTTGAACTATCTGCGCCCTTATTTTCCATCTGTGGCGTGAACATAGTGTTTGCATCAGGCGTGTCAGTGCTAATGTCAAATGCATAGGCCCAGTGCTCATGAAGTATACATGCAATAAGACTGCTGAGGATGGAAGCTAATCAATATGCACACAAGGGCAGCATGTGTGAAATCCCAAATACACTCATGCATGACGGTATCTGCCTACTCTGATGCAAGGAGCTGCTACTGTGGACGTCACATTAACCAGTGTGTCGGTCTCAGGTTGCTTTGTTTTGCTCTCCAGGTGTTAGTGAAACCACACAAACACACTCCTGCACGCACACAAATGCCCAGATGTGATGATACAGTGATGTGTGCGCAGAGGCACGTCTGGCAGGCTAGTGAGTGTGTCTCATGACTCTTGGCTTTTAAAAAATCTTTCTTTTTTTTGTTGCACGGAGGTTCAAAGTCTGCTCGCACATGTGCTGGAAGAGCCGCTGGAATCGTAGAGAAAATAGGAAAATACAGCAGTTTTGCTGCTGTGGTTTATCTATAAGGAAAGGTGGATGGAGATGGAAAACAAGGGCAGAGGGAAAACAGAGGAAGACAAATCACTCACACACTCTCACATGCATGCATACATGCACACACACACACACACACACACACACACACACACACACACACAAACACAAACATAAAAGAAATGAGTCATCAGTGAGTATGTGAAAGGGCTTTAAGAGGCTCTAATTGCATCTGATGAGAAATATAAAAGCGGCTTCTTGCTCAGACAAGGAAAGAGGGGGAGGAAGGCGGAAGAAGAAAGAAAGAGTGAAACTATACAACTCCAAGCATTTCCTGAGTGCTTTGAATTAATTTAATTCTATTAACTTCTCAATATGAAATGGTAGATGGCAATAAATTACGTATATGCATATGTTTTCCTCTCCAAAAATTACATGCCAGGAGAATAAACTCTTCTTGATAGGTTATCTTGACAAGTGTTTCTGGGGGCTGGCATGCAGTACGTGTGGCTCGATGGTGGCATTTGCGTAATTCAAGCGGCGCTTCACCCCCGCGTCATTAAATCCTCGCCACCAAACCCATTAACACCCATTCTCTCCAGAGGACTCCATTTACGCAATGCTCTGGTGCGGGCAGCGTCGAAGTGGCATCTTTGCCAAGCGTCTTCGCTCGCCTTGCTTCTCTCCTGGCGCCACATACTGAGCCAAATCCCGTGGTACGGTCGACACGGTGAGGGAAAGAGGGTGGCGCTCGGCAAGGCCATCTGGGTATCCCATCTGCAACACGGTTATGGCTGCGACTCTTTCGTTCTGGCAGCCTGCAGCGAGCGATTACCAACAACAGGCCCTGATGACAGGGGCGACAGGCTCCCCAGACGTCGCGAATGACGCGGAGGCCTGCTAATAATAGGATGAGTTTTAAAGATGATGAGCTCAGTAACCTGCTTATCACCAAAAACGTGGAAGGACAAAGGGAATAGAGGGAGGCTGGCGGTCTAAAATAGGTTTTGTTTTGGACAACAAGGATCCCGTTGGCCTTTAGTAATGTGTGTACAGACATGGTGGTTAATGTAGAAAGTGAGCAGCAGGGACACAATAAACTCAAAATATTACATTTGTCCACTTCTCACACTTAACTTGATAAAGTGATATGAGTCAGTGGGAAGCCTCTCTCCAAAGAGCGTAGGAAAGTGCAAATGTGGAATACAGACAGAAAAGTCACATGACTGATTCAGGCCGATTTCCTCGTCCTCTACTGTATTTTTTCGATTCTAAAAAAGTGGCATGGTGGATGTTGTACACGATAAAGGGATGCAAAGAAATTTGTGAAAAATGAAAAAAGAGAACTCAAGACAGGAGTTCCGAATGGTGCTTACTTTGTCACCTTCACACATATGGTCAATTGCTGTGTGAAGGTGGCAGTGCTTGTGGAATTATCAGTTTCAGACAGTCACAGAAATTGTTGGACGCAGCTGATTGTGGGGGGGGGTTCAGAAAGTATTGGACAATCCAACAAGCCCTTTGGATGAAGCGCACTGACACCTTTGGCTGCAACCTCTGAGTGTATTAACTTGAGCAAGAGTGTGTTTTATTGTTTATGGAATGAACCTCTCATTTGCAATATGTTTACAATGATTTAATGCTGCCTGGAATTGCATTTGAAGTAGGGCATTGTACCTAATATTTTTTTTTTTGATATCACTCTGTAAAAGTGGATATAAAAAGTCTGTGGTGTACTTCTTCACCGAAAGTGTAGGCTGTCTGTTTGGATTCACTGCAGCTAGACTAGATTCATTTAGTTTGCCCATATTAACATGAATTCCAATTTAGCCAGAATTCACTGCTTCCTTCTGGGTGCTCTTGCTCTCAGCTGTTAAGCTTGTTACTTGCCGCATGTATTTGTTTGCACCTGGAAGAGTGCCAGCCTTCCACTCTTGCATTGATTGGAACCGCTCTATGTTAGCTTGTTGAAGGGCTAGCCTGACAATCTTACCTCCGTCCAATTTGTTAGGTTAAGAGTAGTATAGGGTTAGGCTTGTATAAAACCTCTTCTCAGCCATGTATGCTCTGTTTGTGTGTTTAGAGAATGTAAAGTGTCAAACTAGCCAATGAGTATGCTCGGAAAGAGCAGGTCACTTGGCCTAAGAGAAGCGGACTCAACAGGGTCGTGCATGAGAATTAAGACAGAAGCAGTGTATACAGTCATATTTTGGCAAGGATATGTAGGTCTGGAAAATACTGAGCACACAGATGGACAGCGGAGAAGTGGATCATATTGCAAAAGTGGTCTGTGATTTTTCTATGGACACTGACACTTTATTTGGACACATTTTCTTCCTCTGTCACTACTAGGATCCATTGTAACACCATGAAACCACACTGACCACAGCCCTCGATCTCACTTCTTATAGCCCCCTATTGTGCCAACATGGGATGAGTGTTTCAAAAGAAAAACTTTGGTTGGATTATCACTTGAAAGGTAGAATGTAATCCAAATTTCATCTGCAATCACTCCAAAATTGTTTGACAGATTTTTCAACACACACACATTAACATGAAACTATGTTTTATGATAATGAAAAGATGAAGAAGAGGCCATCTTTATCAGTTGAAAATACCCCAAAATGACTTTTTATCTAAAAGTTTAACCCTTCTATTATATATGTGAATAAATACCTGTAACGCCTATGGTCAATCAAAGGACTAACCACAGTTGGTGAAAATAAACAGTTAATAGAACCACCTGTTCTGTATTATTGTTATATTGTAGGAGTAGCATTACTTAGCAATACTATTTCAAACTTCTTTTCTGCTAGTTTTTAAAAATAGATACATTTTCTCTCAGGCTCCAGATGAAGCTGCGCATGTCCTGTGGACACACCATCACATACAGTACACTGATGCTCACTGACCTTTGTTCTCTTGAGCCATGCGTAGTGCCTGCAAGGATGTCTGGGGGCTGATCTCCAACTGGCACACCAGCACTTTTGCATGACTGACGGCTGGAAGAGCTTTCTGCAGCTCCTCACTTCCCAGCAACATGTTGGCACCGGCTACGATCACAATGGCATTCTCACCTGCCAGTAGACACCAAAACAGATCTGTGAACAGTCCCCATATGATGACTTTGACAATCCATGGGAACTCTCTAGTCGCATAAATAGGGCTAAATTGGTTATATGTGATGTGAGAAACTGTGGTGACATTTTATTTTTACACTTTGGCATTTCTACACTATGCTAGACGGGTAATGTACTAACTGACATTTGGTGTGAAATTGGAAACTATGTACAATCAAACGGAAAGTTTTCATCAAAACTTTCACAGAATGTCGAGAAAACTGTTATGTTATGTAAACCGTACTGTTATGGAAATATTAGAAATTGGGTGCATCAAGAAAATCAGTTGGTGGTGCTAATTTGCCATTAAGCCACTGTGGAGGAAATGGGCTCAACCAGACGACATAAATCAACTCTTAAATGGTGCAAAATGAGATGAAAATATGGCATTTCTGTTTGTTCGTGTATTGATTTGAGGAAAGTTACAGCCTCCTCATCACTCCACACAGATCTGATGTTTTCGTCCGCTACAATTTTTTTGTCTCCTCAGTGGAGCCGAAGCTTGAGTGACATTTTACTAACACGCTTCATTTACATCATGATTTATTTGCTACGTCTGTTTCCATTGCACTCATCTTTACACCAAGTTTTCCACCTCAGCCATGTTTTCACTTCTGGCGCTTCCACTCAGGTGTTTTTTATGTTTATGTGGAAATTGAAAATACAGGTGGATGAAAAAGCACTTAATGACATGTCTTCAGTAACCTAAGCCATCCTGTCTTCAAGACATTTGTTATATATTAGAAAATGACTTTAAATGTGCTGCAAATGAACCACGACTTTCAGGTGCTTGTTGAAATGCCTTATCAAGCCTTTAAGCATATACCGGTACTCAGTTTGTCATTACATTGTAACCTTCAAAATGCCACATTTTGAACACATAAACCCTAATGTTTTGATATACTGCATATCTCTTTGATGTTCTTGTTGAACATTTCATCAATTAAATTAATAGCTTAACATAGTTTAATGAACACCTTTTCACACTAATGAAAAATGGCATGTGCATATTGTTTTATAGGTCTTTATTTCTTAACCGCAATATTTCAATTAACCACTTTTAGTTAGACCTCTGTCTTCTTTCAAAACATTGAATTTCAACAGTCGACTGCATGGTATAACGACGCATGAGGACGTACTTTCCTGACTATATTAAATGGTAGAAAAGGAATGCAAATCCAAGAGGGCATCCACACGTCATGGGAGTTTTACGTCACCTGACTGTATTTGCAGCATGCCAAAAATTTTTCTCTCCACGTGGAAAGCCTTGGATTGTAGCAGATTGTAACCTGTGGATACTCACCATGGTTTGGTGCACTTAAGCATTTGTACGTGAATGTGTGTGTGTGTATCCGGTGATTACAGTCACTTGAGCAGTGGTGAGTCAGTGGCGGTGCTGAACGCATTGGCGTATAGTGTGTGAGTGCGAGTGCACTGGCAGCACACATGCATTCTTGGTTGTGCATGCACCATGCCATTCCTACAACTCAAAGTGGTTTTAGGATCTCAGCAGGATGACATAGGCTAGCGGCAATAGCATTTACCTGCATCGTTGACAATGATGGAAGCAGCTCCTGTGGTTGCATCAGAGGTCTGCCCTACAAAGTCTGAGACAGAGAGAAGAGATGCAAAACAGAGTTGGAAAGCATTCATTATTTCTCTTTCCTGCCATAAGAAATAGGTTTCTTTTCTTTTTTGACAACGTAGCCAAATAATCGAGACCAAGTACCATCAAACACGCCTCTGAAAATCAAAATGTCACCATAGTAACCACGACTAATTGCTTGAACTGCAATTTGGCTCAGGTCACTGCTTTTTGGCTATGAAGTGATAAGCCACATCTGGAGTCTGATGCAGTATGTGCACTGAGCACAATGTTTGAAAAGCAACTTCCTTCTTAACAAATCCAAATGCTTTAACAATCATTGGCCATAACAATAGAGAAACTTTCCAGTATACCCAAAAGCCATGAGTAGCAAAAGAACTGACTAAATACGAACAGAAAACCCCCATTGCTCGGAATGTGAACTTTCTGTCATGCAACACGGAAATGGCAACCAATTTGGATATAATGCAAAAAGCAACCTCTATCTTACCTGTGTGTACACCATTGTCCTTGAAATTCTGGATGTAATTGTTTCCAAAGAAGTCTTTACCAACCTACAAACGATTGAAGGCAAAACGATAACAACAAAGAGAGTGTCAAGCGGGGTCAGACTTGGTTAGCGGCAACTTTTGAAAAGTGGTATACTCAAACCTCAGTTGGGTTGGATTTTCGTGTGCCCTGCCAGCATACTGGCATGGTGCCGCCGCCGAAAATGTGCACAACCGAACACACAACGTCAACAAACGCACACACTCGCAAACACACGACCAGCTGCGCCAAGCCTTCAAGACACGATAACCCCGCCTCTTCATGCCCACCTTGCTTTCGTTTTCTTTCCCTCCTTCCCCTCTTCCCCTGATCCGCACAGGGATGTCCACATCTGTAGCTACTTTGGGTTGTGGAAAGGGTCCCCACCTTACCCCGAGGCGCCTACTTCGAACCCACGCTTTCCAAAAAACGTGCCAAAACACGGGCACTTCTAGCTGGCTGTTATAGTGGGTTGGGCTGGTATTGGCTGCTTGGCCCCATTCTCTTTGAAGAGTGGCCTTCCGTCTTGGATGTTTTTGACAAGCCCGGGTGTCTATTTTTGGGTTCTCCCCATGCCCGGAGAGCTCCTCCTGCACTGGGTTGTTATCGATCGGGCCTGTTTGTTCTGACTGAGGTGGGGCTTCGGTTCTTTAGTGCTCAGGTTGAAAGGCCACACTGAGCTTACTGATTGGAGACTCAGGGTTGTATGGTATGGGAATAGTCTTGTTTGAAGGTGCGGAAGCGTGGGTGGGCGTATGCATGCGGTATGGTATTGATCAAGACAAAATGAGGCATGGAGAGTTGATGTGGTGAAATGACTGAAGTGTGAACGAAGCTATAAGGTTTTTGGGAGTTGTTAACTAGTTGGTGGGCTATGGTACCTGATGGCTGATTATTTGTACTGATTAAGACGTGGATGAGTCAAAGGTTGGACAACCAAAATAACTTATTTTTTAACTGACATGCACACATTCATGCTAGGACTCAACAGCATGTATGCCTGCAATCTTGATCATACCTTGCAGACCATAGCAGTTTTGGCCCCCAGTCTTGCAGCCTGTATGCACTGGTTGGCCCCTTTCCCTCCGAAGCCAATGAAGAACTTGTGACCATGGATGGTTTCACCAGCTTTGGGCAGCCTAGGTGCCTGGCTAAGGGCAAAAACAGGTAATGAGCACAATTTTGAAGAGTATACATTCAAAAGAACCTCATGGGATTTGGGGAATGAAAATGTAAGATTCCTCGCCTTAAAAGAATGCTATGCTTGGACTTTGAAATTCAATGAGCTTTGTTCATCTTAGCAGTCTCTTCACACTGCAAATTAAAGTTTGAAAATGTTCCATCAAACTTTGAATTTTTTTTATTTGGCATGGAATTCAATTAAATTTAATTGATATGGAAAATATCAAAATGTAACCCTCCAGGGCCAAATCTTTCTGTGTTTAAGCTAATTCTTTATCACTGGAAAATGTGCAAAAACACACAAACAAGGGTTCTGTGGAGTCTGCTGAGGATTGTATCTTTTGGTCTTATGAAGGTCTTTCACAGAAAGGTCAACCAAATGCCAACTTGCCAGATGAATGGCGCAAACTTAATTTCCTGGAATCTTTTCCCCCTTTTTCCATACTTAAACGCAACAGCAGTAGTAAAAACACAGACAGAACATGGAGTTTACAATTGCTTAATCATGCTAAAAAGCACTCTAGATATTTTACCTAGACATTCAGTCAGATATGCCCATGCAAGTGTCTCCAAATTTGCTAATGATGCAACCAGCAAAACCCACAGATGTCTCAACTTGACGCTGGCCGCACCAGTAATGCCTGACTCATCAGGGTTGGGTAATGTCCCGTCCCTCCCCTCAAGGTTGACATGCCACAGGTGGGTGCCTTCAGGAGGAGCTACCTGTTCCTTGATTCCTCCAATCACATAGCCAGAGTGAGTGGTGAGTAACATGGGGCAGAGACAACAGACAGCTTCATACTGTACGTCAGGATGCTGGCCTTGAGCCAGCTCTGTGCGGAGCCAAAGGGTTTGTGGATGGCAAAATGTTGTCATAAACTTGTTTTTCACCCTGTTGTTGCTCTTTTTTATACTTGTCTGCGTGTGTGTGTGTTTGTGGCAGGTGTGCTATTACAGTAAGTTCACCCAATCCCAGGATTTCCAGTAAGTGAGACACTGGTGGCAAACACTGGAGGTTGTTATAAATGCTGCTGTTTTTGCACTGGCGTGTGAAAACACTAAAATGCCCAAAGCTATAACAGGATGTGGGGTCAGTGAGTCTGAAATGTGGTGAGAAGCAAATGGAACAAAGGACAAACACATGTAAATATACATGTGCACACACATTAACTATTCTACTTGGTGCAGCTGTCTAAGTAAATTTTTCCCACCTGTGTCACCGCTGTGTGACTCTTGATGAAAAACGTTGTGCTTGCACACTGACTCCAATCTATACATTTATTTGTGGGAGACTAGCAACTTGTCCTGGGTGTCCTCCCGCCTCCACTCGCATATCTGCATGGTAAATATGACTACCGCCACTAGCTGGTTAGCTTAGCTTGCCTTAGCACAACGACTGGAAACAGGGTGAAATTGTTATCTTGGCTCTGTCCAAAGGTGACAAAATACACCAGCATCTTTAAAGCTCACTGATGAACACATTATATCTTGTTCATTAAATCCATCACTGTGATGGCAAAACCGGACAAGAAATTGTTTGACACGTAACCACCTGCAGATTTTGTTACCTTTGCACACAGTCAGGCTAGTAGCTGTTTCCCGTGTCAGCCATTGTGCTAAGCTAAGCTGACTGGCAGTGGTTTCAAATTTAGCATACAGATATGACAGCGGTATTGATCTTCTCAATCTCAACCCAAACAGCAAATAAAAAAAAGCAAATAAGAGAATTTCCTAAAAATTTGAAATATTTGTTTTACCTTTACGCTCTGAACCATTTGCTTACTGAAATAAACCATCATGTTGGTCACAACTGCTATGTCTTCTCTCTTAGATTTGGGGGACCCTCTTAAACACACTTTTGGGGGAACTCATTTGTGGATTACAGCTTAAATATGCCAGTGGAAGGAATAGTACACTTTGGGAAATGTGCTTATTTGCTTTCCAGCCCAGAGTTGGATGAAAATATGGATACAAATCTGATGTCACAAGAGCCCGGAGACGGTTAGCAATTACCACATGCATCTTGTTTGTTTAATGCAAGAGAGATTTAACAGAGATGTAAAAAGTTAAGAAAAGCTAATTGCGCCTCTATCTTAATACTCAAAGGACAGATTTGAGAGTGGTATCCATCTCCTCACGTAACTCTCAACATAACAGCAACTATGCATGTTTCCAAAAATGTCTTACATATTTGTTTTAAGAAATGTTTTAACTAATTACTTACATTAACACTGAATGTTTCAGGTAGCACCAAGAGCCATTTTCTGTTAGAACTCTCCTCTTAGTGACAAAGATCTTGAGTTGTTTGGCTAAATCTTTCTCCTGGTGTCTATCCATTCACCGTGGTAGCCTGTTTGTTGGAATCTAGTTTTGTCAAGTCGTTTATTAAAGATCCTCTGCTTGTCTTCTTTAGTTTATTCTTTAGCATAGGGCATGATGCTAGTAAACTGTCTGATAGGAAGGCTTTTTGTCAGGTGTAGAGGCTGAAAGGATTATCATGAAAGAAGCATTTATCTGTGTCCTTCATACACAGGTCATGAACCAATGTTCTGTCTTCCTGTTCTATAAAAATGCCTAGGAAACTAATTTGTTGTGTGTCATATATTGATCTTAACATGTAAGCGCTCATGACATTTTTTGAGATATTCATAAAATTGTGATGAAAAATAAGCACAACCTATAAAAAACATTGTCGACATAGCATTTGGTCTACAGCCACCTGAAGCCGGATAAATGACAGGTAAGATAAACAGATTTCCAAATTCTTAAATAAACCCACCCACGCCTCTTCATGCCCAGAGAGACACTTGGCTATTGTTGTCTGTGGTGATTGCACCAAACAAACAGGGCACTTATGTGCTAAAGTGCAACCTCAGTGCATTTTCTCCCATGGAACCAAAGCCAAAGCAGGTGTTCAGTGACGTGAAGTGTTTGCTTTGAGGCTGGCTCTCATTTCCCTCTCCTCTGTCTCTATTAAAGTCATTCCTCAGCTGTTGGTGAGCAACAGGGGGAAGTAGACTTGGGCAAAGACAGATTGAAATGCTGTTTTTCAGTGTTTGAACAAGAGCTTGTCTTTGCAGCTCCAAACACAGCCTCCACAGAGAACTCACCACATATGCAAAGTGAGATACACAGTGACCTCAAGCATGTGCTTGTATTAATCAAAATTTTATATAATACCTGAATGAGAAGTAGGCATACTACATGGTTGTAGTGTGATAACCTCGGCTCATATTGTGTCTCAGACAAACAGCCTTTCAAGCCTATACACCACTGAGAGGAGACATTTTTGTTCTCATCTTGTATTCTTTTCCTTGTCCACGAAGGTCCCTTTAGCTGAAGCTCCGGGTAAATCAGGAAAAGGTGAAGGGACTTAACAAAGAACAGGTTGAGCAAGGAGAGCATACCTTACATGGACACGATGAGCTGCTTTCCTAACAAGAGGTGCCGTGTCGATGTAGGATGTGGGCTTTTATTTTTGTGCGGTCAGACCATTTGTTTGAGTCACGTGCATGTTGCTATTATTCACTTAGTGGCCCGAAACGGCTTATATCGGTGGATATAATAAGCTACTTATCAACCTATTCAGGGTCTGAATTGGTGGGCGCTTATGGAAACATTACAGCTTTGTTTAATGTTTTCATTTTATTTTACATTTACATATAGTTGCCAAACAGAGAGCTCTGTCTGAAAAAGCTTATGGTATAAAAATATAGAACAATGTCAAATATTTTAAAAATAATAATTTATTACTTTGCGAGTATCTTTTTGGAACTTGAGAAGTAAACACTGGTATTTCACTTGTGAGCAACAATATCCCACATCATTTCATTGAGGTGATAATGCCCTAGGAACAGTTGGGGGAGAGACAACGTGCACTGTAACAGTGCTTCCAAAGCCGGGGGTTTGGACCGCGAGAAAAATCTTTATAACTAATGTGCTATATAAGCAAAACTTTGCTTACTTACTTATTAAGCTTTGCTTTTGTAATTAAATACTCAATAGTTTTACTTGTTCAGGCCTCTAAATATATATCCAGATAAAACAATCTGAGAAGAGAAAATCATTAGAAATACTCAAATCGTTTATTAATCGTTTGGTGTATAACATATCAGAAAATTGTGAATCTTCATATGTTTCCAGAGCTAATTGGTGACATTTTCAAATGTCTTTGTTTTATCTGACTCGCAGTCCAAAACCCAAAGATGGTTGGTTTCCTATTACAGAAGAGGAAGAAAACCAGAAAATATTCACATTTGAGAAGCTGGAACCAGTACATCTTTGCTTCAGAAACTATGATATGAGTAGAGTCAAAACTGTTGCAGATTTATTTTTAATAAGTCGACTAATCGATTAATTCGCTAAACATTATTTACCACACATACAGCTGGGGCCCACATTTGTGAGTCCGGGCTTGAAAGTCACTCTAATCAAAACACTAGACAAAGGTGTGTCTACTGTGCTTTCATAGAAACAATCCTGTGGTAGACTGAGGTTCTGCTCATTAATTTGGGAAACTGAGCAGGTGAACAGTGTCTTCACTCAGTAAGCTGCAGCAGTAGGGGGCACTGTATGGCTTTGACAGTGGGTTAAAACCCTGAGAGGCTCTCCTCTTCTCCTTTGTGCACTGCATATAGTAGACAGTTAAAAAGGAGCATATTATGCTCTCCAGCCTGATTGATAAACTCTTTTAACAAAACACCACAGAGATCTGTGTAACCCTGTGCGTTTGTATGGTAAGACAGAGGCGGAGAGAGACAGAGTGTGAGTGTACTGCCTGTGTGTGTGTGTGTGTGTGTGTGTGTGTGTGTGTGTGTGTGTGTGTGTGTGTGT
>JAVQJF010096949.1:0-10502 GCA_036023855.1 Gadopsis marmoratus | reverse complement strand
ATATATGTATGTGTGTATATATATATATATATATAACCCAGAACTGAGAACTCACGCTCTTTTTCTCTGCATGCTATACTGGTTCACTACCTGTTGCTCTGTTTGCATTATCACCTTTGCTGCTGTGACACTGCAATTTCCCGACTGAGGGACTAATAAAGGATTATCTTAACTTAATATCTGTCCGGATATATAATAACTAATAACTTGTTGGATATTGTTTGACATACTCCTGCCGATATGATAACCATGTTTGGTTGTGTATGTATATGTTAAACGTTGTCTATATGTAAGGATCTGTACAGCGACTGTCCCTAAAATAAAAATAAACATAGAAAGTACAGAGGCTCAATAACTTGCCCTAGTAATAATTGCCCTATGATTTATTTACTCATTAACAGCCTTTAGTAGATTGACTGGTTTAAATGTCAAATTCAGCTATTTGAATTGTTCCTGGAATCAGACACAAACTTCTCACTACTGAAGACAAGCTTTGCAGCAAATTCGTGCTTTCATACATCTGTGAAGACCCATGTTGTATCTACCGTATATTGTTGTACACAAAATGTTAATACACATACTTTATACAGTATGTGTATCATTATTATTATTATTTGAATATAATTTCTCTTACGTTCCTCTGCAGCTTCCTGTATGCTCCCCTCGACACAACCTTTTTTTATGAACGGCGGAGGTTCCGATAGTTGAGGGTATAGCAGGATGCATCGTGATATTTGTTCTGACTCACCACGCTCACACATCTCAAGCTGCAAACGTAAGAACGTTGCATGCTAAGATATATGGACGCTGAGGTCAGATGCGGGTGATGGTGAGATTGTGAGAATGAAGTTGTAACCAACAGATGTCAGCTTATTTTAAAGAGTCTATGTGTAGACTTTGCGGCTGTTCTAGCATGTCGTGTTGTTTCAGGCCGTTCAGCGGTCATGGTTTTCTTTGATATGACCACTCGGGGGCGTTAAAGTCGGACATTTCTACACATAGTGGCTTTAAAAAACAATATAATTGAATCAGTTGATGCCGGTAGTCCATCTAAAATAATACAGTCAGCACCAGTTTTTGCACCTGTTTTTAATACAAGTACTGTAATAGCTAACATGAGTATGTTTCATAAATGTGATAAAAATCTGTTTGACCTTCAGCCAGGGTTCTTCAGAAAGCATCAAACAGCTGGTATAAGAAATGATCAATTCTATCATAGGAATGTAATTCGTTCATGTATTTTAAGGCCATGCGGTTGACCGGGATGACATATTAGCAATCATTTAGCTTATTGCAGATATATTACTGGTGTATATGTTGGCTGATAAGTAAAAAGAAGTTGCAGTGTAGTGATGCCATTTCATTGGTTTGTCCACCAGAGGGCACTGACGAGGTTAATTCTCAAAGTGTTGTTGGTCTCAGGAGGTGGAGGGGGCCAAAACAGAGCTAAAAGGATTGTTGCATTCGTCATGTTGTCACAAATACGACTCCAAGTGAATGTTGCTGTGTGTTTGCTGGGTGTGTAAATCTGCATGTTCGTAACAACATTATTCTGTAGGGCTCTGGACTGGGGATAACATGTCAGGTGGTTTCAACTTGTTCTGCTACCTTCAAATGGCCAAAAAAAAAAAAAAAAAAAAAAATCAATGAATGCAGCTTTAATAACCAACTTGACGGAATCCTTATCAACAAGGTTTGTCTATATTCAGGCCAAGTCGAAAAGTTAGCAAACCCTTCTGCAAATGAAAAGGTGAGTCGTGTGACTGAACGTATTTCAAAAGAGAGACTCAAGGACTCTTCAATAATCACAATGCAGGTTTGTTAGCTGATGCACGTTAAAACCAGAACTCTCTGATGCTATCGGGGCAGATCTGTGTGGCCCTTTCACAGAAATGGATCCAACACAAATCCCCACTATTTACATTTTTTTTGCCAACACACCGCCTCTTTGTGCATCGCTGACCACTCGTGCTTCGCCCACAGCTGTAACCGACTGGCGCATTCTGTTGATGTGTTTTACAGCAGCGTTTCCTGC
The DNA here is from genome assembly GCA_036023855.1 of Gadopsis marmoratus. Taxonomy (NCBI): domain Eukaryota; kingdom Metazoa; phylum Chordata; class Actinopteri; order Centrarchiformes; family Percichthyidae; genus Gadopsis; species Gadopsis marmoratus. The sequence continues at coordinate 8,467 of JAVQJF010096949.1, read as the reverse complement.
CTCAAGGTAAATACAGTACATCTCAGTGGGCAGCGTGTTTTACTTCAGCAGAAATGACAAGAGTTTTAATTCATCCTGAGTGTTTATTTTGGCCCAGTTAGACAAACGTGTGGGTGGATTTCACATTGTGCACATGTTCCAGTTGAGTTCATGCTGAGTGGCATTCTCAGTCAGCCACAGATGCATTTGACAGGACTTTAGATTCCTACAGATCCAGTGACATCCTGTACTCGGGCCATGAAACATTTAGGTCAGGCGGCTCCTTAACGGTTCTGTGTGACTGTTTCTTTTGGGTGACTGATCATAAGATGATCTCAGAGCCTCGTCGTGACCTGGCGTTGTGACATCGGGGCTCAGTCACTGCTCCCTGCTCACTATCTAGGGAGCTCAGTGTAGACGCATGATGCTTAGTGACCAACGGTTGGACGCTTCATTTCACGATGCATTGTGGGATCCTCCAAATCCATTATACAGGGCATAATGATTCTCACTGTACAGTCGGACAGCACCACAAAATGTGAGTAGTGAATGATTCAGAAACAGCCCGATGTTGTGACATCATGTCCTGATAGCGCTGGCGTCATTTATAGTGTCCGAAATCCCATTCACTTTATTTGAGGGCGCTGCTTTTAATTGTCGCTAGGCGAGCACCAACTCACCTGTCCGTAGCCTAACAACGGTTTTGTTGTGAAGTAGATCTCAGCATCACAGATAGCAAGCCTCACCAGTTCATCCGAGCTGAAGTGTGAACTTCATCATGAGGCGGCCCAGGCACCTGAAACATGAGGCGCCAGGGCGCATGAGCGGCAGGCAAAATGTCTGCCTACAGAAAACAACTGGAAAAAGACGCCTCTCGCTGTAAACACCATGTCCCGTCTGATCAGGGCCTACGTTTGCCTGTACGAGTTCTTACCGTGCAGCTCCGTGTTATCGGCGTGTCCTGCACTCTTCCTTGTTGCTCTCCTCGTCAGTTTTCTCACTCTTTCAATCGCCGACATGCCATCAGAAGGTTTAAAAAGCCAAACTTTTAATGCACCGCTGCTCTGCCGGGACTCAAATAAGCTCCACGCTCAGCACTTTTCTCCACAATATCTGCCAGCACCACGGCCCATTTACCAGGCAGTGAGCGCCGCCTGCCCAGGGCCTGTGCTCCATATGCCTCTGCGATGCAAGGCCTGTTCCCTGAGCCCAGAGGAACCTGTATGGAATGATTTGAGAGCTGTTGAAAGCGTGGGCTGTTATTTCCAGTGGGGAAGCAGGGACTGGCCGCTCAGTCGGCAGAACTATTGTGGCTCGACCTCCAAACGTGCAAACTTTCATTAGCGACACGTTCCTCGACAATGCCCAGCTCACCTTTTCACACTGCCTCATTTTCGAGCGGTAAACACCAGACCAGAGACAGAGAGGTTGCACCCTTGAAGAATATTTTGTATGAAATCTAACAAGATTGCGTGGTTGTTATTTGTAACACCCACAGAAATGATGTACAAGGTCCTTCATGGTCTGCTGTGTGGGCTTCTTTTAGTCATTATTCATTTTCCAAGTGTTATGTTTATGCTCTGTGAGTCTGCGGCGTGTAGGTGAGAGCGCTGTGCTTCTGAGTGCTACCTTTTACAGTCTAATGCTATCGGCCTCCTTTCAAGGGTGGAGTGTAATGTAGTTCTGCAACAACATGTGAAGTTTGTCACCCTTTTATGATGATCTGAGATGAAAAGGGTTCCTCTGTGGCAACACATAACTAAGCGGCCTCTTCTTTGAAAGCGAGGGTCAGATGCTATTTACATTTTCACACAACTTGAAGCAGAACATTAGTACCGTTCTATGCTTTACAGCTCGAAATAGTATGCGTTTCTCCAAATGTTTGTGCAATGAATATCGCATGCATTTCAATAATTTTTCATTGTTTCTAAAGAGTAACATCACACTAAGTTTACTTTTATGAGTTGCCAAATTATATGTGCAGTCAGTGTGTTTTACTATCAGCTGAATCTGGTGTCAGTCTATAGTGTAATTCTTTGTCTGACTTACTCTCACGGCAACTTGTCAAATGAGAACTGATTTTTAAGGTATTACGATCAATCATTGCGTCAATATTGTTTTCATGTGAGACACAGTGATCCTGATCTCTCAGTGTTTAGGCCCGGTCCTAAGTTTGCATTGATCACAGCTTCAAGTCGTTTTTGGGTATGACGCGACAAGCTTTCCACATCTGGGTTCGGGGCTCTTCTGCCAGTCTTCTTTGCAGATCCACTCAGGCTCCATCAGGTTGGATGGGGACCGTCGGTGGACAGCCATTTCCAGGTCTCTCCGGAGAGTTGTCCCTAAGCCACTCCTGCATTGTCCTGTTGGACGGTGAACCTTTGGCCCAGTCTGAGGTGCTGAGTGTTCTGGACCAGGTTTTCATTAAGGGTCTCTCTGTACTTTTCTCCGTTCAGCTTCCCCTCAATCCTGACCAGTCCCCCAGTCCCTGCCACTGGAGAACACTCCCACAGCATGATGCTGCCACCGCCATGCTTCGCTGTTGGGATGGCAGTGTGCAGGTGTTGAGCGGTGCATGGTTTCATCCACACGTGACTCTTAGAATCGAGGCCAAACAGTTCAATCTATGTTCAGAGAATCTTGTCTTTCCTCACAGTCTAAAAGTCCTTTAGGTGCTTTTTTTGCAAACAGAAAGTGGGCTTTCATGTGTGTTTCACTGAGGAGAGCCACCTGGTTACTCTGCCATGAAGCCCAGATCGGTAGAGTGATGCAACGATGGATGTCCTTTTGGAGGTTTCTCCAATCTCCACACAGGCTCTCTGAAGCTTTGCCAGAGTGACCCTTGGGTTCTTGGTCACCTTGTTTACCAAGGCCAACTTAACAAAATCAGCCACCGTGATCAAATGTTAAGCAGGCTCTAAATTGCTCCTTGAAATATCTCAATTATCACGTTAGGTCATGGATACATTTCAAAGCCACCAACTAAAGTAATAAAGATTTAACTTTTATCTTTTGACAAACATTTTTAATTGTAAGTAAGTGAACCTTGAGTTAAGTTTTTTTTTTTTATTGTGAAACTATGTAGGTCAAGAATGAACCTGCCTTTTTGCTCAGGCGCTGGCTGAGCAGTTATTGGAATGAATGGGCAGCTACTTGACCATCTCATGTACAGTGATAGCAAACTCAAAGACAGTGTATTAAAGTCACTAAAGTGCATCCTTTAACTTGAATCACATGGTGTGAATGACCTTGCATTTGATAGTGATGCTTTCGAAATAAAGGGGACTGTTGCCTCACGTGCACGTAAGACAAGCAGAGAACGTTCCCTGCAGCTGAAGTGTTGTGGAAGTGATTCCTCCCCCATGAATGGTTTGATTTATATCAAGGCGCCAGGACGAGACGCACTGGTGATGATGCAGACACAACGCCACCGGACTGCAGCTCAGCTCGGACCAATGCTGTTCTGCGTGGTCACTTGTGCGAGTCACTAATCCACGAGTTCTGGCTCCTTCTGTGTGGAGACAGTCGGTTGGCAGGTGTAGTAGAAGACAGTTCTCAGTGAGATCTTTGTTGTATGTGGATGATATCAGACATTTAAAAAAGGATCTAAGTACTATTTGTTATTTATTTATTTCATCTGTAGATTTTTTTTTTTCCCCCAACTAATCTTTTAGTCAGAAAATAGTAAAAATTGCCCGTCACATAGCCAGAGATGATATTTTGAAATTGCTTGTTTTGTCACAGAATAGCAGTAAACGCTCACATTTAAGAAGTTAGAAACAGCAAATATCTGGCAGTCTTGCTTGTTTGATGACTTAGCGTTTAATGCATTATCAAAATCACAGGCTGGGTTCGGATTGGAGTTTCCACTTTGGATCTTATCAACATTTTTCTCCGGTGTAGACTGACAAACACCGCCGGCAGCAGATTATCAGCCGCAGCTAACTGACATTAATTCCGTAGCAGTTAAAATGAAACTTTTGGCTGCTCTGTGGTTAATGTGCCCTCTACAAGAAGGTGTCTGTGAGGAAAAAGAGATCAGTAACACTTTAGCTTGGTACAATCAGCGGACACATAGTTCAGGATATTAAGAATGCAACGTGTGACCTACTGTCATTATGAAGCAGGTCTGCTCCACTGTTGTTTTGTGAAGTGATTCTGAAAAACGGCGGGCATAAAGCACATGTTCAGCGCCCGTTTGAATGACTGCTTTGTCCAATAAGTAAACACTAGCAAAATCCCACACTTATTTATATGTAAACGATACACCTTTTCAGCGGACACTCATTCTGCCAGGTGTAAGGGAAGGTGAGCGAGCCTCTAACAATCATCAGTGCAGATGGGGAACCACTTTCCCCTCGGAGGGCAGCCGGACTGATACGTCCCACCACTTCAGCTCTGTGGAAAAACTAGGAAGGAAGAGAGGGAAACCCCATCACTGAGCGCCTCACTAAGACTGTGACGAGCTCAGCAATACTTGCACTGAGAGAGAGTGTGATAAAGGGCGAGGTGAAGAGATGAAGGCTGTGGGGATTTAGGATAGGAAATACAGCATAAGAGTAAGCTGTTTATACGGTATTGTGCTGCGATGGCACTCAGCACTTATGTGGAGAGCACTGGTTCACCACTGCCAGGTCCGACCGCCTGCGTCTGTCACATTTCAAACCTAGTGTCCTTTCATTTGAGCCAAATCAGCTTTGCTGTTGTTAATTTGCTGCATTCGCACCGCTGATATAGTTAAAGATCCTGCTCCGATTTAAACCCCTGACTTCTTGTGTCCCTAATTTTTTGGTTCTGCAGAGGTTTTGGTCTTCCTCTTCTTCTCTTGGTCCGTAGAGCGGAACAGAGAATAGAACCAGACTTAATAGTTTTGGGAAGTTGTGTGATGTGCTGTTTCGTCTCCCCCAGCATCTGAAATGGATGCATTGCGTTTAGAATCAGTATTACAGTCCGTGACGGGTACATTGTCACACTACCTTTCTCTGGGATGGTGGGACACCTGCAGCTTCACTCCCGTCTGACTGGGCGTCATCGCCGGTCAAAGAAGGACATGGTGTCAGTCAGCCTGGTTATGTTAGTCCAACCTTCCATGACGTCTGCTCTTGTTAACGTTACCTAATGCTACATACTCGATGCATCACTGACTGAAGGTCCACTGCATTATGAAATGACAATTTAAAAACCTGGAATTCAGATTTGATCTACATGGATGGGAATGTACGGGAAACGCTGCCTGCTCTGTGGCCATTTTCTTTTGAGGAATATGTGGAATTCCAGGTGGGCCCCGGTGCTTTTTACACTTGCTAAATTGAATGTGCATCGTTGCCAAAAAATGGGTATTTGTCGAAAGTACAGGAAATATTAGTAGAACTCATTAGCAGCTAGTAAAAAGAGGATAACCTTGGAACTGGCAGAGCACTCTGTGTTCTTTTCTGTGTATTTACTATTTTCCTGTGATGAAAACTAAAGAGACCTGCTGCATGGTTATAAATGTGTAAAACTCTTCAACACAAGTCTTCGTTCCTCCTCAGTAAAAAGCACATTTCCCTTTTTAACAGAAACAGCCTCAGACCCCTGTAAATTTCTACTATTCTTACTGTGACACCGCAGACGTTAAGTGAGCAACATACAGTAGATTTAAATGAATGTCATGAATTTCTTATGATGAAATCACAGACCGAGACGAAGTGCTTTTTGTTTTTGTTTTAACCAGCAAAGTGAACGTGAGTGCCTTGCTCTTTGGAATAATTAAGCAGCCATTTTGCTTTTAAATGAGAATGGTGCTTTGGGAAAACAGCCACAACCCGACAGTACAGCAGCATATTCTGGAGGAATTACTCACACATGTTGATAGCATAAGTGATGTATTCAGGGAACTATTGATTTGTGTGGTGCTTTTACAGTTTGATGTGGGCTGCGGTGGTGTAATGGAACCTTAAGAAGTGGATTTACTGTGACTGTGCGTCCCACCCCAGCCCATACAATAATAAAGTAATTGTTTTAGTCATTTTAAAGACAAAAGTACAAACTGCTGTCTGGTTCCAGCTTCCATGAAGTGATCATTTACTGGTTTTCCAAGTTTTAGATCATTGTAATTTGACATTTGGACTATTGCTTGGACAATCGAGACATTTTACGATATCATTTTTGCTGTTTAACAAATTGTGACATTTTTCTAACATTTAATAGGCCAGACAAGTTCATTTACCAGCCCCTTGATGCCAAGACAGAGACAACAAAAATGAGTTCCTACTTTGTGCAGGACGTTTCTGTTAACGAAGCTGTTGGCTGCATTAGAGGTCCGTGTCCTCAGTGCCCAGCGAAGAGGACGCGGCTGCGACGGCGTCCACCGCCAACTTCCTCTGCTTGATGTTCGTACCGCAGGAGTTGTGAATACATCTGAATGTGTTTCTCACAGTCTACAATCACAGTTTGGGGAAAATTGACATTCCTCCCTGTCTCTCCATCTAACTGTGTTGCCCTCCTACAAACTTTCCTCCACCATCCCCAGTTTCACAAAACGTCCCCGAAGTGGGTTAAAGCAAAATTAAAAAAAAACACATCCATTCATATTCAATCTGGCGCTGGATGGCAGGGAAAGCGTACGCTGTGCCAGCTCAGTTCTCTGTAGTTCCACACTGGGCATTAACCCCAGGGGAAAGAAGAAGAAGGAAGAGAAGAAGAAAGGATCCAGCATCTGCGTAGGACTGAGCTGAGTAGCTGCAATGCAAACAGGCCAGAGCTGTCATTACAGGCGTGTCTGTAGTCAGAGACAGCAAGAGGACAGATGGTAATAGGCCAAACAGATAACATAAAGCAGCGGATTGCACCCCTCCATTGAAATTACCCACTTTATCGCTTCCACTTTTTGCCTCTCCAGAGAGCCCTCTCCCAGTGTTTTCCATTAATTACGGGTCGCCACAGTCTAATTTGTCCCGCCGCAGCTTCATAATGAACCGAAAATATGTGTACACTTCTCATAATAATATAAAAGATCTCTAATGTTGTGTATTCGCGCTGTTGCTTCAGCAAAACATCTCACTCGCAGTCACTCAGCCCTTTATGGCGTTTGATTAGTCTCAAAACCTGCAGCAGCGTGCACACAACAGCGTGAGCGAGCGTCGCGACATTTCTGCTCCGCATGCACGAGTGCGCCTCCGTGTGCGCGACGCTGTGACGAGTGCGAGCTGGAACCCCTGGAACCTCTGTATGTGCCCGTCAAGTATAGTTATGCCTCCCCTCCACAGACCTTCGTAACAGGCTGCAACGACAGCAACTGGCTGCCTGCCTGAGTGTCTCCATCAATGGGCCGAGCCCAGAGGAATTCAACTACAACCGGGCATTAGAACTGTTTTTCTCAAAGCCCAGGAACATTAAATGTCCAAATTCAGGACGCTATGTTTTCCACGATGTGCTGAGATCACCCATCAAATCCTACAGTTTGGTTTGGCCCCCAAAAATGTTTTCGGGTTGAAATAGGTCTATTTTCGGCTCAAAGCATTTTTCTATTACAAAGTTGAACAGGGACATGACGATGTGCCCTCCTCATCCAATATATTTTCTAAAAGATAAACCAGTTCAACACAGGTGGTGGCTCAAATGTATGCTCTAGTCGATGTACATAAAAATAGCTTTCCTACGTGCTGGGAAAGGTTTGGTCAAGTACATTTTATTTCTATTTCTCAGTGGGGAAAATGCCTTTTGCACCACAGGGGATTTTCTGTTGCCATAAAACTGGCAGCAAGGCTGAGTGACAGCACCGTGTCCAGCCCCCTCAACACTCTCAGAAGGGTGACGTTTGTCAAGTCGGCAGAATACACCACTGTCCTAGTTCCCAGCATCGACATCAACCAGCTCCTCAGAAAATTCATAGTTATGAAATGTTTGTGTACCTTGATAGACCGAGAGCTAACATGGATCGAACGTATGGATGGAAAAGGACAGAAGACCCCAGGGAAGGACGGATGAGCAGAAAGGAGAGAGGAGGCAAGGAGCGAACAGAGCAGGAGTCTGGCTCCAGCCGCGCTCGGCCACATCTGGCGTGGTGAGGCAGTTAGAGCACAGCAGTCCAAGCTGCAGCAGCTGCTCTGTAAGCCCATTTCATGCTTCCTAAAACTAGATGTTACAGTTAGCAGTCAGCGCTGTCCGGGTCCATTCAGTCAGCACAAATCGATGACGGGAACTATTTTTCTCAGGGATCCGGCTTAGGATGTCTCCTCCTCTTTTGCCATTTGTGAAGATTTCTTTGATTACTTTTCTAAGCCCAGTGCTGAAGGGAAGCACCTGAACATTCATTCATTCATTCATTAACCAGACTGCTTATCCCGAAGGGTCGCAGGTGCCTCTCACCCAGCTAACATTGGGTGAGAGGCAGGAAACACCCTGGACTGGTCGCCAGTCAATCGCAGGGCAGACGAACAGACATTTAGGGGGACACACACACCACATTCATACACCGATGGGGACACAGTTGCCATGCTGGCCTCCA
>JAVQJF010096945.1:0-48460 GCA_036023855.1 Gadopsis marmoratus | reverse complement strand
CCCGCGCGGGCCGGGGGGGTGCGGGCGGGGGGGGGGGCGCGGCGGCTATCGGCGACCTGGCGCCCTTGATTTACTCTCCTGACAAGGAGAGCAATTGTAAGGTGGTGAATCTGTCATCCCTCCCACCACCTCTCCAAAAACGCTCAACCAAAAACACGTCACACGGCGTCAAACGCTGTGCGATTGACACGTACACAATGAAATTATTTTTGCTCTTGTCACCGTCGACGATTGCTGCCTGATCCTAGATGTTCAAGCGCTGTAACCTGTCAACCAGGATTAGACCGGCGCTTGAACGTGGAGTAATCTGGCACACCTGCAATCTTTCACTTTGACCGCACAGGCATCTGACAAGGAAGTCTTGTTGTGTCAGATCTTTACCCTTCACACTGTGACCCCGTTGAAAGGAAATGTGCTTGTTATTGTGCTCTCACACTTTAGAGGTAATAATTACCTTTTATTCTCTCTGCCAGCGTTGGCAGAGAGAATAATTTGTAAGCAAGTGCAGTTGGTGGGAAACTTAATCACCAAAGGATCTTTGGTCCTGAGCCATTTCTCTACAGGATACCCATCAAACGGTCCCAAGAGGGAACTTTGTGGTTTTATAGGCTCCCCCTTTTACTCGATTTCACTCTATTTAAAGACGAGGGCCTGAACTACTCTGGTTTCATTTTATTCCCCAGACTAGGTGTGGGCGATGTGGCGTAAGTCTTCTAATACAGTATATGTCATTTTATATCAAGGTAACAGTATCACAATACAACAACTGTTCTGTATATTCAATTAAGAAAGAGTTTGAAATAACCACGCTGTACTCCTGTATTAAATATTCTCTCCTCTTCCATGTTTTCTCATGGATTCTCGAGATCACACGAGATTCCAGCCTTGATTTGTTACCTTCCCCCGACTATATAGCTCCCGCGATGGAAAGGGTATTGCCAATCTCTGCCGGTGGACACGTTTTTACCATCGCATGGTACATACAGACATATCTCCCAACCCTTCCCTGGACTGTTGTATTGTTGTATTGTCAATGTGTTGCACTGCCTTTCAAAGTTAAAAGGTTGCGTGCTAACTTACTACACATTGCCTTGAGCTGAGACAGTTGTCAGAATTTAAGCTTGTTTCCCTTTGATGCTCCCATCAGAACTGGATTATGTTGTCGTGTTGTGTGTCATCGTTTCACCAGTTCAGAAGAGAGAATGAAGGCAAACTTATAGAAAGTTTTTTTTTTTTTGTGTGTGTGTGTGTGCGTTCACAGTACACCTTAAAACCTGACTTGATGATTAGCTTTTACAGCCCTTCTTAAATTGCATTACATCACACGTCACTTCGGACACGGTGAACGTGTTTCTCGGTGACCTCTGCGTTTTGTGGCTCTGCAGTCAGTTTTAGCCCGGTTTGGGGAAACGACAGAGCAGCGAAACCTCGAAAAGGGAAGTGTTGCAATAACCGAGTGTTTGTGTTCCTGCTCACTGGGGCCTCAGTTCTCTCCGAGGCGCAGGGATAATATATGCCATCAATCTAACAACCTGTAGCCTTCGCCTCTCCGTTCTCTATCCACCCCCTTCTCAAGAACAGAAGTGTTGGTGCTTGTTGATGCTTGCAGCTGTAGTAAAAGGATTTTGGGCTTGTACAATGTGCCACTGAGCACACGGTGAACAAACGGCGAAGCTCAGCTGAGTGCTGACTCCGTTTTAGAATAGATATGTACAGTATTTGTGTTCACACTTCAGAGTTATGGTTCGGTACATGTTGATTTAAATTTAGGACCATCATGTGACCTAGACGTGATTTAAATCGGGCATTGCCAATGGTATCTAGCTGGATTTATCATGAGGACAACGAATGGCATCATTGGCATTTTATTTACACCGTTATCTGGTCTTGTGTGCTACGTGACTGTATTATTGTACAAAGTTGTGACATCGCATGGAAATTGCATCAGTAGGGTCACAGAAGTCAGCTGGGAGATATCAACAACAAGATTTCTTCTCTCAAATGTGCCATCAAGCTGTATGGATTTCATTTACATCCGGCTGACTTTTGACAGCGGTCACACTGGACCAGACCACCCTCAGGTGTCGCCCAGTGGATCTGTACACGTTCATCTTGTTCAAAGGTCTTGTTTTGTTCAACCAAAAGTCCAAAACCCAAAGATATTCACTTTACAGTGAATCAGTGTTGGAAATGGTATCCGACAAGCCGCAGACAAAAAACAATAATTTACTATTGATTTATTGTTTTGCTGCTGGATTTGAACATTTATCTGTCAGTTGCTGGTAGATGGTGACATTTTTAAATGTTAATTTCCCAACCTGCAGTGGATTATGACAATGAAAAGCAACAAATTCTAACATTTCATAAACTGAAACCAGCTTTTGCTTGAGAAGTGACTAACGGATTATAAATTGCAAATATTTCTCTATCGGCTTATTGATTCATTTACTTATCAGCTCTAATGAATTTTTCCTTGTCCAGATAAGCCATCCGGACATACTGTATATTGTATTCTACCGACACTTAACTTAATTCTACCACTATTCTGCTTGTGCCTAAAATTTAAGAGATAATGCTGGTGTTATTTTATCTTCTAATGATTATCCACTCACCACCCGAATGAACCAAAATCAACATCTTAAACTGCTGACTAGTATTGTTAGTAAGCAGTGCTCGTCATTATTAAGGAATATATCACCCAATGAAATATCATGACTCTTTCCACACAAACAATACCAAACGATAGCTAGAGCTCTTTTGCTATATCGCACTGTCTTCATCAGCAGATTAAGTTTGCTGAGATGGATCTTTTGACATGCAAGCTCAGTAGGTGTTGTGATTTCATCCATAGCACTTGTAGGACTTTTCATCTGTGTTTGGCTTTAAAGTTAAGCATTGCCACTGATGTCGACCAGGATGCAATGAATTAATTGTTGATTTTGGTATTTTCTTTGGATTTAGTACTAATGATAAAAATATAAAACTTTAAACCTTGATTTTAAGCTCTTCAGCGTGGTTATAATAAAAAAAACCGTGGTGCCTAAATGGGAAACCATCATGCTGCTCTTTTTTTAATTAAACTTAAAAGTGAATCTGTCTCGGAGGTGCAGGCAGTGAGAGACCTCTGATGGCGTCAATCAATGAGAATCTGCCCTAACTGACGATTCGGAGCACCATGGCTGTGTTTTCGGTCTTGTCTGGCTAAGATTAGGTGATGTATGGAGCGCTGGAGCTGGCCTAGTCACCATAGTAACCTTTGTGATGTCTCCCAGTTTTTTTCTCTTTCCCAACAATACAGGGAGCATTTAAATTCTGAGAAGCATCTGGTTTGTTTGCTCGAGTTATGTCGTCACGGACTGAATTTCAGTGCTCTAACTCTAAAACAACAAAAAACTGTGTTAGATTAAAAAAAAAAAAAGTCCTTCTCCTGCCAAAGTTTTGTTTCTAAACTAAGTGTTCACACATGGGGAAGTTAGCTAGGCCAGTTCTTTCTCTGCTGCCTCTCTAAAATTCCTCACTTACACACCAGGGCTGCCATGTTCCAGTTTCCAATGTGAGCCACTATCGGAACGGCCGGAGTGTATTAGATTCTCTATTGGGAATGTGGTGCTAAAAATACTGTCCTGGCTGAAAGTGTACACTGATAGGAGCCTGGGCTCGCCACCCTGTGATAATTTGCCTTCTCCACGGGGTCACTCAGTATTCTGATGGCTGACTTAACAACAGAACCACTGTCCCCTCTCGCATTGTACACAGCCGGGCGTCTTTATCTATTAAAATGTTTGTTGTGTGTGTGTGTGTGTGGTCTTGTATGACAAAGAGGCAGGCTTTTTGTAGTTGTAAATATGCTCCCTGGTGGATTTACAACGGGCTACATTTGCTGCAGACTCCTCTGGCAGTTTATCATCATTTTGATGGGAAATGTTTCATAAGAATGTTTGGATGTGTTGAAAATACAGGTTTGTGGCATTGCATTCGTGATTATAATTCGGCTATACTCCCAAGACCACAAAGATAACTGCAGATTTAAATGTAGTTTTAAAAAGATAAATGTATTTTCTAACAAGCCAAGTTGCTTTTAATAGCTTAAACCCACGTTAGGACACATTGCGTGTACTTTAAACAAGCCTTAAAGTTGTAGGCTGAACTCTAGATAATTGCTTGCGGCATGGGCACACTGGTTAAGGTCATGGAGTGAAAAGTGTGTTGTTTGGACACTCGGTGATTGGACACTGTGTGTGTGTGTGTGTGCGTGTGCGCCGGTTGTCTTGTACTGTTATGCAACAGAAGGTGTAAAATGAGCTGCTGCCATAAAGAGGTGCACGCCTAGCTGTTATACCTCTTCCCCACATGGCTGACCAGTTGCCCTGATTTGCCCAGCTCAATGGTGGGTCGCTAGGTAAACGAGTACAGTTCTCTCACCGGGCAGCACACCACCAGCTGCAACCCACGACTGGTGAACTGTAAAATTCGGCCTGCAGTGTCTCGCGTTGCACCTGCAAAGGAAAATGTTTTTATGACCACCAGTACTTGTTATGTCACACAAAGCATATGCTTGAGAGTTTGGCTGATTTCCAGAAGAGATAGTTGAGGAAATCCTCATTACTGTCCGCTCTCTCCATACAGCTCCCCCTGAGAGTAGCAGTGTTTCATGTATTTAGCAGGAGGTTTCAACATCGCTGTGCTGCATTATCTGGGGTTCTAGTACAACTGACATTCATCCAGAGCTGAAACAATCGGTTCATTAATCAGTTTATTCGATTGAAAGAAAACTAGTCATTATTGATAAAAGCAAAAAGGCCAAGAATTGGCTGCATGTAGCTTCCCAAATGTGGGGATTTGCTGCTTTTCTCAGTTTTATAATTGTAAATGGTATATTATTGAGTTTGGGGGTGTTGGTTGAGCAAAACGAGTAATTGGAAGACGACCTCACCTTGGCATCTGACAAATTGTGCACAGCTTTGTTCACTGTTTTTTATGATTAATTGAAAACCAAAATTGACAGATAAATAATAGTTAGTTGCAGCCCAACAATAATCTCTTGTACTTCCTCATTGCGATACAATAGAACTTAAAATGACTGAGGCAGTACAAATGTAGTCCGTCTGCGCAACAACAGCACAGTTAAGGAGTTTCTCATCAAACAGGATCATGTGTCTGGGTGAGGACTGACAAAGTCACAAATCGACTACTGGTGCAAACTGCCGCTTCAATCCCCTCGTAGACAAATATTTTTAATGCATTAGCTAATAGCTAATGTTTTTTATGGTTTTGAGTTACAGAGGCAAGTTCACACAAATCAACTTGGCGTAGCCAAGGATGAGCACAGCCTCAGTCTGATGACAGCACTCCATATTTGAAGATGGCTCACAGCCAGATATGTGGTTGCTAAACAAAATGTCAGTGAAGATGGTCTGGTCTTCATCAAACCCAGAGACATAACCACATATTTTTCAGTAAAATATCCCCTCTAATTACCATGAGAGTTGTTTTTTGTTTTTTTTTAATCCTCCTGGTTACCGTGTCTGACTTCAATCCTGTTTTTCCAGTTTACAGAGCAGACGTCTTGCCTAACGCCATCAGTCATGTTCAGCAGTTGTAATGCCCTGACAACTGGGCAAGATAAATTGTCTTTGGAAGTTTTTGTTGTTCATGTCAAAGATTCAGAACATTTTCTATTCCTAAAGCAATACAATTACCCATAAGACTTCACTATACATATCGTATTTCCACACAATATAGTTTGAGCCTTGTTTTTACTTGAGTAAAACATAACAGTATCATGTTTCTAAAGAACCTGTGTCTTTCCTTTTTTATGTATTTTCAGTTTGTCCAAGTAAGGACATCCGGAACAATGTGACCAACCTGCAGACGCTTGAGAACTGCACTGTGATCGAAGGTCACCTGAAGATCTTACTCATGTTCAGGACCAAGCCCGAGGATTTCCGAGGCCTCAGTTTCCCCAAACTGATAGTGGTCACCGACTACCTTTTGCTCTTCAGAGTTTACGGCCTGGAGAGCCTCACTGATCTCTTCCCCAACCTAACTGTGATCAGGGGCAACAATCTGTTCTTCAACTACGCCTTGGTGATGTTTGAGATGCTCCAGCTGCGAGAGATCGGCCTCCATAGCTTGATGAACATCACCCGAGGAGCCGTGAGAATTGAGAAGAACCCAGATCTCTGCTATCTCTCCACTCTGGACTGGTCCAAAATCTCAGACTCGGTGGAGGACAATTACATCATGGCTAACAAGAACGACAGAGAGTGTGGAGACGTGTGCCCAGGGGCGGCCGTCGGAAAGACCACCTGCCAGACAACCACCATCAACGGACACTTCAGTGAACGCTGCTGGACGCAGAACCACTGCCAAAGAAGTAAGCAGTCTTTTGCTATAATTCTCTAACTCTCATGTAATATATTTTATCTTTGTGATTCTTTATGGCAGAATTGCAGTCATGCTATATGCAAACAGACAAGTCACACTACGTAGCCCTGATCCAGGACCATCGTACTACGTATCACAGCCCTGGATGGCTGTCAGAGACAACCCAACATTTCAGACAGTCAGGCATTCATAAATTTCGGTATGGAAAGATTGGTGTAAATAAGTGTTCACTTGAAGGAAGGCATTCCTCTTAGCAATTTATAATGCTATATCAATGAGACTACGGTTTAAATCAGTGGTGTTGCTGCAATATAGTTTCCGGCCACCAGTGGCAGCACTGAGCACGCGGCTGCAGGAGAAATCCTGTGCCATCAATGATTTTACATGGTTTGAATAGACGTAATTAGAAGTCACCCCATCTTTGTCGAAGTAAATATAGTTTTTTGTTACTCTACTACTTAAAAATTATTGTAAAGTCAAAATCTTTGAAATGCTGGCTGGACAAAACAAGGAAGTCAAAAACTTTGACTCAATAATGAAAATAACTGTTAGTTGCAGCTGTAACATTACCAAATAAGATTATAAAACCCTTGAAACTCACCATGTTAAAGGAAAACTGCTTATTTTAGGTGATTAACTGTATCAAACAATTATGATTTGATTCATTTTTTATAATTCCCTACTATTTTAGCCAATAACGGCTCCTGTGTAGTCCTTCCCAGCTTCTTTCCATCAGCACATCATTATTTCCATTCCCCTTTGCATTTGCCACACGTCCAACCAGTCCAACATTTACAGAATCCAACTCTCAATTTGGACCAAATAAAAGCACATGAGGGTCACTGTTTGAAACAAAAATAGTTCTTTGTTTGTGGCAGAATTAATGATGCCTAATTTTGTTTTGCCAAAAGTTAGTTGTCCCTTTTTTCTTTTTTTTTTTTTTGCGCATGTCTTTGTTGAAATGTCAGGGCCGTGTCATTTGCTCAGGTTTAGTTAAGTAGGCCAAGTTCTGTGTCAACGCAGCTTGAACCACGCTTTGATGTGACGCAACAACTAGCCAGTTAGTCTTTGAATGTTTACTCTCAATAGTCTGCAGTGTTGTCATTGCGCATGTTGCGTGGAGGAGGTACAGAAGGTATTAGACGTTTACCACGGCACATTTCTCATTGTGCCCTTTAAGCGCAGCTCCTGCGACACAGGCCATTCCCTCTGTGTTCTGGCCGTTACTCTAAAATGACAAGCCCACCCATTTCACACGGCCAATTTTACGCATGGGTGCTCTCTTAACACCTTGGCTCGCACCATTACGCAACGCTGCGTATATTAGTCTAAAAGCTCTTTTGAACAAGTTTCCCTGCACGTCTGCTTTTTCAGGCTCTTATTAGTGCTTGTTTGATGTGGCAGATTCTGTTCTGGCCCATGATTGTGCTCTTCAGTCCCCCTGCCACTGAAGAGTGTTTTTATAGTATTCCCACTAATGACTTTGTGCTTGAGGGGAGTACTTGTAGCCATTACAAACGGGCACAGATTGTGGCGAATGTTAATACGGAAGTGTTGCATAAAAAGTCTCACAGCAGAGATGATTTCCTAATTGTGTGCGACGAGGATGAATCAAGACCAGGCAGTGACTGGCAAGCTCTGATCTCCAGTCATGGGCCTGCATTCGGCAAGGGCAGGGCCTGTGGTCTTGCGGTCTGGGACCTGCGGTTATTTTGCCTACTTTCACTAAAGCATGAAAAGATCTGTTAAGCCCTAGCTAGAACCACAGGACAGAGTGCAAGGCATTCGAAGAGCTCTTCAGATGTCCCCTGTTGCTGCTTTTTATAGACCAACTGTAGTTCTTAATGTAAGCCACTTTCCCCAGACTTGTTGCATTCTTTATTTCTATCCTTTTCTGGTGTCTGGTCTGCTGTGGTGTTTACACAATAACGTGCAGGTGTAAACAAACATAGACGCTGGATCTGATACCAAAAGAGCCATTTTAAGACATAAAAATGAAATGGCTTGTAACCTTTTTCCATGCTCGATAAATGTCACTTGGAGAATTGTGACATTATCTTTGTCTTTGATACATGGTGACGTTGTTGACTGCAGGTCACGCAAACCTTCTGCAGTCTGTACACCAACAGAAAACAAAGCTGCAGTACCACGAGGCTTGGCTCCGGTCCCATGTTTGGAGTCGCAGCCCATTTCTCTTGCCTGCTTCTAGCTTCTCACAGAGCAGCGGCTGCTAATTTCCCCCTCCTTTTTACACCAGACTGCGTGCGCCTGTTACACAAAGTGGCAAAGCAACATTGCAGGAGATGCTCAGTAAAAAAGCGTATTAGATTTGGCTGTTCAGATTTGGGCCTCATGCACTCCACACATCAGGCATTCATGCAAAAAAGCTTTCCTAACAGGGCTTGAACACTTATATATTACTGTGCATTTTAGAGGTTGATTCTGATGTTTTGACATGTAACAAATCCTTTTATTGGACAGTCGAGCATATGCAGATATGGTACGCATAGGAGTTTTGACCATTATTTTCAACACAATCTGGTGTTTAATCATCTGCACAATCACTCATGTAAACCAAAAATCATTTAAAATTTGATATGAAATGATCCCGTCATCGTATTTGTTTGCTGTCTCTTGGCATCTACAGTAACAATTTAGATGTGACGAGAAAGGCTTTGATATGGTTTTCAGGATATGTTTTGGTTTAGGTATCGTTCAAAGTGCTTGAATTTTACTCTTAAAAATCTGTACGAACCCCGTTTTTTATTTCAGGTCCCTCTCCAGTATGAAACGTTTCAGGAGAAACTTGTAGTAGCTCAGCGTTCTCATGTTCTTAAATAGCAAGCTCAGACTATATTTTCCACGCCCGTGTAGTTGAGAGAGTCAGCTTGGCGTAGGTTTTTGTCAACAGCCCATGTCCACGAGGGTCTTTGCAGACATTCACACGCAGCCCAAAAACCTAATGTAGTATGAACAGAAGTGCAGTCCATCCAACAATGTTTATTAAAAAGATATCAAGGGCTAATTTGAAAAACTTGTTACTGGCAATAATCAGTAGTTGTGAAACCCCTAATTCTGTGTCAAGTTTTTAATATCTTAAGTCTGTTATAAACACATGAAATCTGCTGCAAAGCAGGACTTTTTATGTCCTTTTTAAAAAATTGAGTTGAAATTATGAGATGGCGTGCACGAAGGGGACCATTACTGTTGAGTCTGTTTACTTGTTATGAATGACTATTTCTTGCCAACAGTCATTTGAAGATAATAGCCATTTGATTATGCTTTGGTAATAGCCGTTATGTGGCACAGCTCTTTTGGCTGTGAGGACGTCAGCGTAGCCTTAGCCCTGAAAGGGAATATTGGCTGTGAGTCGATAAGAAATCGTGGGCTTTCTGTTCTTGTTTATCTGCCGCTCTGCACTGGCAGAATGTCTGTCCATTAAAAGATTTCTTTAATTTTGCATGGTTTTTTTTTAGGTATATTTGGGCATTTTATGTCCTTATTAAGAGAGTCGAGAGAAGAGACGTAACATTAAAATAGGTGAGAGAGATGGGGAATACCATGCAACAGTGGTGTCTGGGCATACTCAAGCCAGGCAGTTATGGTTCATGATCAGCACCAAAAACCCCCAGACCTTCCTGGGTGCCTCTAATCTTGCATATCTAATGGAGTTCTTTGTAGTCATACTTGGGGAAAATGTCAGTGGAAGTATGAAGTAGTTTCTTAGTCATATCAGTGCACTTAAGTTGGTTGACTTTGAGATGAAATCCAATGGCGTTAACATTTTCATTTATGAATGTAGGTGAAATTCTGAGGACATGACATTTGTTAAGATAGATGCTTTTACTGTTCTGTTCTGGTTGGTATTATTGGCAAAATATATGACTCTTGGCCCAATTGTCGCTACTGGTTTTCCATCATGTCTTTGACAGTAAAACATGTGTTAAATTGTGTTCTATGTGGTATTTAAAAAGTCTTACCTTAGCTTACTTAGCTTGGTGAACCCTGCAAAATCATATTATTATTTTAATAGTGTTTTAAGTGTTTTCTATTGCGGTTAAAGAGTCATCTTTATTTTGTAATCAAATGTGGTTTGTGTTTGTTCTCTGTGTGGTGCAGTTTCTGTTGCAGGTCTTAGACCAAGCCTAGTGAGATATAAACAAGCATGTATTTCCCAAGTGGCTAGTGTTTTACACACACTGTTAAAAGTGACCTTAATTAGCTACCCTCTGCCAGAGATGGGTGGTCCTCCTCCTCAGCCGCCGCAGCAGCTCTCCCCGGTGTTTGGGTTTGCGGGATCTGTTACATATTTAATAAGGTCCCTTAAGGTGAGAACAGCTCCTTGCAGATGCCTCAAACTCTGATTGGCTTGGCACGTTGCACCGTTGTAGCATGTGTGCCTCTGTAGCCTGTGGGAACTGGGGGCTACTGTTGATTTCATGCAGGTGGCCACAACTGGGAGCATTGCTATGAATCACATTTGAGTCGGGTCAGGTGAGGACCCGGTACTTGTTATGGATGTTCCAAATTTACTCTTGGCTCACGTCGCATATGTCTGTGCACCAATCACATGATAGACACGGAGGTGTGTGTGTGTGTGTGTGTGTGTGTGTGTGTGTGTGTGTGTGTGTGTGTGTGGCGACACGGGTTATAAATCACGCAGGGACATAAGCTGTGTGTGTGAGTGGACGGCTATTGTTTAGTCTTGCTGCTAGGAAACAGGAGAGTAACACTCTGGTGTAATCGTGGATATGAACACATCAGTCATTCACTCAGGCCATATCAGAAGGAAAACGGAGGTCGCCGGTCACTACGAGGGTGAGGAAGGGGTGAGTGGGCTTGGGGCGATGGTTCCGCCTCACCCCTGACCCTCCGCTGTCTGCCGACCTTGTCGCAGCTCCCATATGCAGCGATCAGTGCTGGCGCCACGATCCTTTTCCACTCTGAACAATGGTGGTCGTAGTTCACCGAGCGTTCTTCCCAATTGTTTCCTGTCTTTGTTGGTCCGCTTCCTCTCTGAGGTTGTGAATGGACTCAGGGGCCTGGGGTGCCGCCTCGGTAGCGGCAGACACTTTTATGAGACCAAAATACTGATGGGTGACCCGTGGAGGTCAGCGAGGCAGGAAAGAGGACACGCTTAGATGCTAGTAAAGGTGTCTGTGGGGAAACAGGAGGATATTGTTACTAAGCTTTATTATTTTGAGATGGAAGTGACCCCTGGTGTGATAAAATGTAAAACAAACTATGGCTTTTTTTGTGTTCATTATTGGCCTTTTTGTTCTTGAAAACTGTGACCGTACTCACTCACTTGATACCTGCCAACGGTGTACGGACACTGCTCTTTGATGTCTCTCTGACATGTTGAGGGCTGGTGTAAGCCAGCGTTAACAGCCTGGTGGGGCCTATGTCTTCATTGCCTGTAGCAGTGCTTTCAAAACATGAACTGTATTTGAAAACCAAACCTGCCTTGTCCTCCTCTCAGCACATGAATCATTCCTTCTGTTTCTGTTTTTGTCATGGCCCCCATTTCATTCTGTATCTTCTATATAATATCAAGAAGTAAATTAAATTTTGTGCAAGCTAAAGCAAAGCTGATAGAAAATCGAGACATTAGACGTTACAACCTTGCTGGGCGTAAACTGAGTGAAAATGTCCTCAAACCAAGACGTGCAAAATATGCCGTCATAACGGCTGTGATTTTATTACAGGACTGAGCCTCTGTTCAGAGTTTGTCATATAGCGTTAGACCAAACATCATCCAAATACAATGTACATTGATCAGCTAACTTTCTGACAGGTGAAGTGAAGAACACTGATTATCTGGTTACCATGGCACCTGTCAGTGGGCGGATATATGAGGCAACAAGTGAACATTTTGTCCTCCAAGTTGATGTGTTGAGGCAGGAAAAATGGGCAAGTGTAAGGATGTGAGCAACTTTGACAAGGAACCAAACTGTGATGGCTGGACGACTGGGTCAGAGCAGCTCTGCAGCTCTTGTGGGGTGTTCCCGGTCTGCAGGGGTCAGTACCTACCAAAGGTGGTCCAAGGAAGGAGAACCGGTGAACCGGCAACAGGGTCATGGGCGACCAAGGCTCATTGATGCACGTGGTGAACGAAGGCTGGACCGTGTGGTCCGATCCAACAGAAGAGCTTCTGTAGCTCAAACTGCTGAAAAAGTTGATGCTGGTTCTGATAGAAAGGTGTCAGAACGCACAGAGCATCGCAGGTTGTTGCATATGGGGCTGCGCAGCTGCAGAGCGGTCATGGTGCCCATGCTGTCATCATGTTATGGCTGATAGGTTTTCTTATTGGCTAGTACGTTACCTGTCCAAAAGAACCACTTTTAATTATTCAAAACACTCAGCTGGTTAAAGAAAAAAGAAAGCTGCTGAAGCTGATGTTTATTTGAATTGGCTGTGGGAAAATCTGATCTACACACCAGCTATGTGCTGCTTCTGTGATTCAGTAGCTTGCAATGCGCAAAACAACAAATGGCAAAAAATGCTTCACTTGACCGTCTGTATAGGTAACTTTTTATAACCCAATTAGTGAACTCACTTTATCGTATAAATTCTGTCCTGTTTGAGGACATATATGTATTGCAAAACTTTGGTTTGTAATCAGCCGTTAAAGGAATCGGACAAGATCGGACAGATGTGTACAAGTCATAAAAATCTACCCCCCTTTTTCTCCCCCAGGTTCTTTGAATACTGAACCATGAAGAGTGCTATTCTACTAGCCTAAATCCAGACTGCTCTCAGACCCCTCTATATACATGCACACACACACACACCATGAGTCCTCTCCTTTGAGCTGACTTAACTGCTCTGGCACTCAGTCTTGTGGAGCTGCACCCTGCGAACCCTCTCCGTTGAGCTACTGGAGCCATTCCCATGGAATCCCAGACATTTCAGGCATTTGTTAAAGCTGGGCCGACAGGCGTTTCTTCGCCGCTGTACGCGCTCACACTCACCACAGCCATTCGATTCACAGCTCACCGCTGTTTTGCCGGCTGCTTTATCAGACAATGTTCCTTTTTATCTACTCTCCACAAGTTACATGCCACCTTGATCCAGACGTTTTATTAGTTTGTTTGTCTTTTTAAATAAGGTTTGTATTATTTGGGGATATCATTTTTGTGTCGTCAGTGCAATCTGTTGTACCTGTACCACATTTTTCTTTTGTGTGCGGTGCAGCAAAATGTCACCATTGTTTAACATCATAACACCTCAATCTGTCAGAGCCCAGCCTTAATATAATAAACTGTTGTGTTTGTACTCAAGCCTGTAGATGAATGAACATCATGTAATGGTGCTCTTTAAAATGGTGTTTTGTGAAAGGGGGTTGGTTCAGAGACTCGGCTATAATTGATTTTGGATTCTTGGTGGCCTAAAGGTTTTGTGTGAGGGGGTGTTTTTACTGCAGCCTA
Source organism: Gadopsis marmoratus (assembly GCA_036023855.1). Lineage (NCBI taxonomy): Eukaryota > Metazoa > Chordata > Actinopteri > Centrarchiformes > Percichthyidae > Gadopsis > Gadopsis marmoratus. Next base: position 34,643 of record JAVQJF010096945.1, on the reverse strand, counting down.
AGAAAAGCAAAATGGAGAAATCAATTGTGAAAATAGAATTGCACATACAAAGCTTTCATTAGTGCGTTCTATAGGACTGCAGCTAATGTATTATAGAGCTCAAAGTAACTTGTTTTGTCTAACAGTCAAAACTCAGAAATGTTTTTAGTTTACAAAGCAGCAAATCCTCACGTTTGACAATCTAGAACCAGAGATTTAGCATTTTTGTTACTCAATTAATTGATTATTGAAACAGTTGCCAATATTATGGCTGTTTGTTACATCTTTAGCGTTATAACACAACTCAAGCAACATCCTCCTCATCTGGCTAAATATTAAGTGGCCAAGCTCACTATTGTTGGCATCGTCTTTCTGTGAGACTTTTCATGCAGAGGCAAAAATGTGGCCCTTTAACGTCTTTTTTTTTTTCTTCTTCTTAAAGTTGGATTCCGTTAGGGATCACTGGTCATGACCTTATTTTATTCCTCAGAATAAAACAATTTTCTTCTTTCGTTCCACACACTGCTGTTGCTGCTGCCGGAAACAAAAAACCAGTCGCTCAAAAGACCAAAGGAAGACGATCTTCATCCAAATACTGACTCTCCTAATAAATAAATGAACCATTAGTAAAGTTAAAGCAGAGGGGAAAAAACCCACAAGGTACCCTGAACCTTCAGCTAGACTGAAGAAAAACACAATTTGCCTCTGTGGTGATTTTCTTCCTGCTAACATTTCCTCTGGATTCCTGCTGTGGGCAGCCGCACTCTCGTTCCTTAAAATGTCAATTTTGTAAAAGACAAAGGCTGGTGGGACTTTGCAGTCGTGACATAAACGTAACACAAATTATTTTGATATCGCAACAGGTAGTCCAAGTCACACACCGAGGTAGTCATTATTTCATCCTGGAAGGAAATGAAGACTCAAGGCCGCGGCCTGCGTCATTTGCCTGTCGAGCGGGCAGCGTAATTGCCCGTCAGTGAGTGCACAGTGTTTACCGCTTCTGTTCCAGTCACGAACAAACTGGATACCCTGCTTTCAGACGGCCGCGGCGACATTAAAAACAAAAAGTGCCTTTCCATGTTGTTTGTGTGTTTTTGTTCTATTAACGGACACCGGGGCTGGTTAATGAAATTGTTTACGGTCCCTGTTGCTACCCGACTTGTCTCGAACAAGCCCCGCTGCTGCTGAGTCAGACCAGCTGAAAAGCGGTTACCAAGAAAGAAAACGAGACAAATAAGCCGAGCTCATTAGCCGTTGCTTTTAATAAAGTCACATTAAGGCAACAATTTATTTTTTATTTTTTTTTTTATCTTTTTCTGTGACGAACTTCATTTTGCCTTAATTTGAATTAGATTGATCGCAGGTTGTTTCTGAGTCTTAATCTTTTTCATCAATCTTTTTGATGCATATTTGAATATTTAAGTTTACTGTTATTACTGTTGTTCCTGACTGATATCTGTGTTGGATTTTCTGTGTTCGACAAGACAAAATCAGTGAAATTAGTTTAAAAATATGTTGTTCTTGTGATCGTGCCTTCTTTTACTAAAAACAATAAAAAAGAAAAGTGACACAGCTATCAATTCATCTGTCAGTTATGTTTTTTGATGAGTAGAGTCATTGTTAAGTAAATAAAATGTCCAAAACCAGTAATGTCAGTTTCCCAGAGCTCAGGCAGAGCAACAAAGATATTCAGTTTACCTGGATATGGTGTTTTTCATTATCTATTAATCTGCAGATATTGTTTTTCTGTTAATCCATTAATCATTTTGTCTGTAAAATATAAGAAAATGGTAATGAATGCCCATAATTTCTGAAGATATTCACTTTGCTATCTTATAATACAAAGAAAAGCAGCAAAAACTCACATTTTGTATTAGAAAATATTTCATTTTTGGTTGATAAATTACTTAATATATCAATCACAACTGTTAAGGTTTCAACTAATGGACTAATTGTTTCTGCGCTGCCTCGTAGTCGGCTGTTTTCACCTCTTGATAAATGCTTTTCCTTTATGTCTGGAGGCCCTCCAAACAGGCTTTTCTCTCGTCATCTGCACAATCTATTTGATTTTTACTGATACATATTTCATGAGAAGTAATTACCTTCATATAAAGATACAAAGCCTAAAGTCTGAAATGTGAGTCAGTCTGTATTGTCGTAGTCAACAAAGCCTTGGGCTGTTTGAGTCATACCAAAGTAATTAATTGTCTAATTAAAAGTTATTGGGCATTGCCAGTGATTTGCTTTTATACATAATTTAACACTGTCTATCCAGGACTCTACGTAGAGTCGCTTGATGAATTGATTCATTGTCATTTTGTGTCCGGCCCTCCATCCATCTTCATTCACCACCATCTCATTCTTATTAGAGGTATAGAAGGAGCTTATGATTTTGTTATAGCACTAGAAATGTTAAAGATGTTGTAGACTGATGATATTTATTATATTCAAATTGGACAAAAGAAACACAGAAAAGGGGGCTCAGACTTCTGTCTCATATTTGCATCCATTAATTTTAGGACATTTCGTGTTCTTGCAATGTGTTTTCTATGACAGTCTGGCTGCTCTATATAGGTAGACCTGTATGTTTTGGACATGTCAGGGCTTAACAAACGACTGAGGACCTTCCGTCCCTTTTTAAATGACCAAAAACAGCCTCCTATCCAGCCTGATGAAGGCAAGATAGTTGAAGATGTCGGCCTTTTGATGGTGCTGTTCTATATCATGCAATCAGAGGCCACCATCAACTCACTGTGAGATCAGTGTACTGTTACCATGGTTATCTAAAAACCTACACCTTTTAATTAACATACATGAACACCTTTGCCACAACTTCATGGTTCACACATTTACTTTATACTCCCAAAATCATCTGCCAGAGAAATAGGATTCTAGCCAGCAGGATAAAGGACGTTGATCCAACACTTCTTACGGTTTACTGAATGCATTCAAAGATACTGTTGTGATTGAAGTGCAGCATCAGCCCTGCATACAGTTTGGTGAACTTGCACCAGCAAGTGTGTAAGAAAAATGGTTGTTGGAAAGCACAACATCAAACGTTATTAACTATACAAGCTTGAATTTGCATTTGGTTAGAAAAGGTTTTCTAACCATGTAGCTGCATGTAGATGGAGTTATTGAGCAATCAGCATTGGTTGTTATATTTGGATGTTGCATTGGATGTTAAATCTGCATTTCAGGCTGAAACAATTACTTGCCCGACAGAAAGTTTACTTTCTTGAATAATAATTTGTTTCTTTTCCCTGTTATTTTGCTAATTGAATATCTTTGGGATTTAGACCGATTGGGTGGACAAAAGAAGCAATTTTAAGACATCACCATGGACACTGGGAAACTGATTCGCATTTCATATCAACATATGATAGATGAATCCAAAATGAATACAGTAATTATTTTCTTTTTGCCTTTTCCATATTTGTTGCACGACCTCATCATCCCTAAATATCTAGTCCGCTGTTGTGCTATACAAGCAGTGAATGCCAAGCAGGCCATGTCATATTTGAATCAATCTTCAAAGTTCAATTTTGGCAGTTCATTCAGTACTCAAGCTGCTGCTCTGTTGTTCTGTTTTAAATTGTGAAAAGTGTGGAGACATTGTGAAAGACACCATTTTCAAAAGCACTTTGTTTGTTTTTCTTGTTCTTTTCTGGGCCTTCAGCAAAAAACCTTTTTATAAGAAACTAAATACTACCTTCGTCATGGACGTGGAATTTTAATTACCAACCAGCGTACCACCACATTCCCATTTGGCATTTTCTGGGATCTAATATGATCTCAATGCAAAAAGCCTGAATAAACTTCTGTTTCATCAATGCCAACAAAAAGAACTTGGAAAAAACTCGCCCCAAAAGGATTTTAGGGGCCATTGTGGGTCATGACGAGCACAGAGACCCTTAATTTTAGGCAGAAATCCCAAAGTGAAGTGTGTGGTGTGCATTTTGATGTTGGTAGTGACAACAAAGATGGAGAACTCTTCATACAGTGTGTGTGTGTGTGTGTGTGTGTGCACCAGTTGCAGGCAGCAGACAAGGCATGGTTTCGAACCATATGAGTCATTCCTTGCAAGCAATGTGGATTCTTTCTGCCGCTGGCAGGCGGTGCAAATCTGTTTCTTCGCCTCCCATTTCCAAGCTGGCATCTCCCTGACAGGGCGTATCCCACCCCAACCCCTCCTTGTCCAGGTGGAACCTCTGCTGATGAGATAAAGAGCCACGCATTTCTGCAGCATTATTCCTCCGCCTTCCTGTGATCCTACTGCACTTTGCACAAACCGCATGACACAAGATCAGACAGGCGTGCCAGAGGAACCAGAGTAATAAGGATAAGGAGTTTAGTGACGGGAGGTGATACAGATATTCAGCCTCAAGACTTTTTTTTATTTTTTTATTTTTTTTTGGTTGTAGCCAGTCGTAAACAGACCTAAGTCCAACTGCTGACCCAGCACTTGTCTCCCAAAAACCCCATTGATTTATTGTTGTCAAGTGATTTTACTCTGTCCAAATGGAAGATAAGTAGTGGAGATGCTGACAAGACCAATCTCAAGCTGAGCATAACTAATTGAGACAGACCAAACTCAGAAAAGACCTCTGCTCTTCATGAGCGGCGCTAGCTGCAGGGTTTGTAATGATAATGAAGAAACGGGGCCTGTATTAAGAGATTTGCATGTTTTAAGGAAAGAATGACAAACTCCCCAAACGGTCTCCTCGGCATCGTTCTCGCTCTGGAAGATCAGAGGCGGCTTGGAGTGGCCCCACTCTCAAAGGTCCTCAGGGTCTCGATCTTGAATGCGCTTTGGCAAGTGCACAAGAGACCAGTATCCCCTTCAATGTGGTCACTGTTGTTGATATTATCAAAGCCTCTATGATGTCTGATAATTTAGGATCCACTACCAGTATTGATTGCAACTCGGCAGACACTGCCAAGTCAGCTGCTGGCAAAGTGAACTGTCCAAATCTTTTGGACACCGAGTGTTTTGTTTTGGTGCTTCATGAAAGCGGGTTGCCCGCTTGTTCACTCAGGTGGCACTCGTGTGCCTGTCTGAAGCTCGACACCAGTCACTGAAATTGGCTGACCCACATTAACCCTTGTTTTTTCCCCCTTAAAGGTCTGTGGTTGCTGCCACATCAGACATTTGTATTGCACATTCAGTGTAGGGCAAGGATTTTCATTATCTTTTATTATCTACTTGGATTAAAATTTCAAAAGAGAGAAAATGCCCATCAAAGGTTCTGAGGTAATGTCTTCAAATGTCTTGTTCCGTCGAACCAGCAGTTCAAACCCTAAAGGTATTCAATTTAAAATTGATATAAACAGTAAAGCAGAAAATCCTCACTTTGGAGAAGCAGGAACCAGCAAATATTAAAACATTTTCCTGCTTGTTTACGTGAAAGCGATTAATCCATTATCAAAATCACTGATCATTTTGTATTGTAAATCAGTTAATGGACTAATTGTTTCAGCATTAATGCCATTGTTCTATGCATTTAGAAAGAAACATTTTCACCAGACAAAATTCAGAAATATTCTGAAAATGACTGTCTGAAATGCATCTTTAACCGATCAGTTTGTAGAAGGAGCCATGTGTTGTTCTTGTTGGTGGAAATTCTTCAGTTGTTCCAGGGCCACTGACGTTTCTACAAAACAAAAGTCCTAATGAGTTGTGGACATGATAAGACACGATGCATCACCCAAGGCACCGAGTTGTTCAGCACCGTACTAACAGAATGTGATCGCCTTTCTGCTGGAGCGCTGTGTTCCTCCTCCTCTCCACCAGCGTTTTATGCGCATGACAAAAAGTACCTAATAAGAGCTACTTGTGCTTTTGATTAGTATAAAAGCAACCGATTCATAGTAGTGAGAAGACAGAAAAAGTAGAGCGGTGCAGCTCTTTTTATTTTTTGTTTCTTCCCTTTTCCCCCGGCAGCCTGTTACTATGTGGCCCTCGTGTTTTCTTTTTAGTTTTTTTGCGAACCTCCCATTGCTGCTGCTATCTGACTGGCTGGGAGGGAACAGAGGGGGACACAAACGGTTAAACTGTGCGTCTGTCTTCCTCCGAGATGGGAGAGGCCATTTGAATGGCTAGCTTCTGCAGCTAGCCAACACATTGGCTAAGGCTGAGGGTGGATCTGCTGCTGGGCCTGTGCACCGACATGGAGCCCCGCTGGAGGATCAGGAGTCTGTGTGAGCAGACAGCAAAGCTTGCGTGCGTGCGTGCGTGCGTGCGTGCGCGTGTGTGCGTGTGTGTGTGTGTGTGTGTGGGTGTGTGGGTGTGTGGGTGTGTGGGTGTGTGGGTGTGTGTGTGTGTGTGTGTGTGTGTGTGTGTGCGCGTGCACAAGCATTTGAGGAAAAGTTGAACGGCAGCTTTTGGAATGTAGAGACAGGAGCAAAACATGTCAGCAGGACATTTTTGTTTTTCAGTGTGGAAATCACCTTAAGTGCTCTTTGTAAATCCCATTGTGCGGTAGATTATTTAGCCTAGCAGACTGGTGTAGATAAAAGGTGGTATATCATTTGTTTTTCCAGCACCACGTCCCCGTTTGCTTCACCCTCGCACTGCCGCTGTCGTCCTGCTGCCGCCCGCCCCAAACACATGCTCTTCGTGTGCTTCAAGAGCTTACCTCTGTGAATGTAAGAGGACTGACTTCATGACAGTAATAAAGCCAAGCGGTTTTGGGCACATGCGTACAGTCATGCTCAACAATAAAAAGTTAGAAAGAGGAAAAAATTTCAAAGAATAACCGATTGAGGCTCGTTGTCTCCCGTAATTGGAAATACCAGTAACACTCAAATGTCCCCTTCCCTTCTTGGTTTATGTGGCTGAATATTACAGTAGTTCAGACACACACAGTCACAACTTTACAGCCTGACCTGTGACCTGACCCTAAACTCAGCCACTCATTATCCCCCCTGTTGTTGAACGGTCTTAATCTGGCTCTTGTGGATGAGAAAATAATCTCAGCAGGAAGGGCAGTCAGCTGTACTTACCTCTGAGAGCCTCCATACATCCCTTGCACACTTGTCCTCATAGCTACGCTGAGACAGCAGCCCACACACACACACACACACACACACACACACCTGCCAATCCTGAGAGTTTAATGTTATGTAATGGGCTGATTTACAGCAGCACACACATACTGTATGCAGACGTATGCATAAACAGCCAACCTGCTGTACATACATGTCTCTGTCCTTTAGTTGACTGTGTTTACAGCTCAGAAGTGTGAACTTCAGTGTGTGTGTGTGTGTGTCAAGACACTATCTTTCTGTCAGTTCTTTTTTAATTTTTACTCTCACAAAGAGCTTGTGTGGGTCATGTTGTTAGAAAGAGGCTTGGGCTTAAGTGTTATTCAGCTACTTTACATGATTTAGGTCTTGTTTTTATTTTGGGCATTGCAAAGTTCACCAATCACACATCTATCATATTTCTTTCATATGTTCCTCAGTGCTCAGTTTACCATTTTAGGCTTCTTTTTTTTTTTTTCTAACGGAACAAAAAACTAAACCAATCAGAGACACTTTGCACATGTCTTGCTTGCAAAATACTGTATGCCTACAATGACAGTCCCCCCCCCCCCCGACTCACTTTCACCAAGCCTTCTGGATAAGTTCTGTCTTGTGTTGGATCCCCACTGTTTGTATTCAGTATGCTTGTTGTCCAACAGCAGATGGTCCTCTGGGCTGCTTGCGAGTGCAGTGACGAGGGGTTCGCGCCTGCTGACAGAGAGATCTGAGTATATGAGATTTCCGTGGAGTTGGAGATATAAAGATATACCATCATTAGCGATGGATTAAAATCACTCGGGGAACTGAAATACTATGTGGGTGTTACTATGATAAAATCTGTTTTCCTGCAGCTCACAAGCACTTGTTATAATGTTAAAATGACGCAAAAAAACCAACCTTTTCTTTAACTTCATCTTTGCTTCACGAACTTGACTCTGTTGTTCCTCTCTCACCTGCAGTGTGCCCCGTTCAGTGTAAACATCGAGCCTGCACCAAGGACGACCAGTGCTGCCACGACCAGTGCCTGGGCGGGTGCCTGAAGCCCAACTCAGCCAGTCACTGCGTGGCCTGCCGCAGCCTCCAAGGGCCCGAGGGCAACTGTGTGGAGCGCTGCCCCGATAACCACTTCACCTTCAAGGGCTGGCGCTGCGTCTCCTTCGCCTTCTGCCAGGATCTCCACAACATATGCAAGAGGGAGACGGAGCACAGAAAGAGCCCCGACTGCCACGAGTATGTGATCCACAACGGTGCCTGCATCCCTGAGTGTCCCTCTGGCTATACGACCGTCAACTCCTCCTCGTAAGTGGATGCGTATGCCTGTCTGATGGAACAATGTGTGGTCAGTGAATCTGGCTTGATATTCTGCATGCAAGCACACATTCACATACACAGTCGGTTTAATCCTGGGCCTTTACATAGGCGACTCGTGGATTTTCCTACATTAAATTTACATTAAAACCCAATTTGTTATATCACATTGCTAAAATTAAAAACAATGCATTTTTGCTTACTACAGAGTGATTATTATTACAAAGTCTTCCAGGTATGCAGTAGTAAACCTGCCTTGGTTTAGGTCGTGACACTGTTTGTAACACAGACTAAGAGGCACCTGAAGGTCCTCACGACATTCTCTATATGTACAGAATGTATATTTCTATGTGTGTGTATACTGTGTGTGTATATATATACATACACACCTCTTTTGTGTGTGTGTGTTTGTGTGAAACTGCAGACAACTAGGTCAAAGTGGAGCAGTGCATTATGAAGGCTGCACATCCATGTTTCTGTTTTTGACTCGGTATCCATCCGCTAAATGTTTTTTGTGGCTCACACACTGCACAACATTGACGGTTGTTTTCCACCCGCTGGTGTCTGCATTGCAGTGTGCAAGAATCTAAAGGCACATGCATACAGTGAAGTGTTTTTTTCCCTTTTCTGTACATCTACACTTTACAGCCTGTGCATGTATCTCTGTTGCTTCAGCATCCAAACAGACATCCCTCGCTCACTTTTATCGCCTCCATCTTTGACACCTTCATTGACCATGCGTTGTTGATTAGTGTTGGTGTGCCTGCAAGCACAGACACTCCAGACAGCTTTAATCATTCTGCTCTGGCAGAGGTTGAAAATGCAGCAGGATCTTTCAAGACTTGTTGTTACAATGCAAGTGGTTAGTTGACCGGGTAGCAAACTGAATATCAGGGGAGTTGGACAATCATTTAGGACAGACTGCCAGTGGCCCAGGGTGCTGGGCCTCGACTCCCCTGGCTGGCAGCAAAGAGATAGAGGGTCTGGTGAGCAACTACAGCAGCATAGTCCAGACAGTCCACCACTGACAACGGTGATGACAAGGAAAAGTGGTTGTGCTACTGCTGCGGTGTTTGCGTTGTCATGTATATTTAACCTTTATTTATCCACAGAGGGGTTTGCCAAGCACCTAATCTCCGTTTGAACAACACGCAGCTTCGCATTCAGGGAGTTACATATTGTACGTTCACACCTGAGAGGTTTCTAGTGGGACTCTCTGAGCAGAACCAGCTCCACTGGAGAAGATGAGGGTGAAGTACCTTGCTCAAGTGCACCCCAGCCATTGTTGAGAAAGAAAAGAGTGCTACTGAGCACTCTTTTCTTTCTCTGTTAGGAGTTTCCAGGTTGGTCCACAGTTAAGAATCGGAGAACGAAGGCATACACATGCGGACACGCTCAGGTGTTGAGCACAAATAATTAATAATAACTGAGAAAGCTCCTTTTAACTTAATTTCTTATCAGTTAAATAACATTTTCTATGCTGTGCAGCTGCTCATCAGACACTGAAAACATACAACACGAAACATTATTATTATTATTATTATCGGTTTGTGATGTTTTTTTAATATAGCCTTTATTTAATCGGGTAAAAGAAAAATAGAAAAAGTAGACTAATAGACTAATTAGAATAAATGTATACATTTTGTTACACTAATGTGATGTAATTACTTGTATTTCAACAGAAAGCTAATTACTGTCAGATACTGTTGCAACTTGAAAATATGAAGTATCATAATATGTATTTATATGCTTGCAAATTTTCCTTTTGCCTATAGCATATTGCACATATTCTGGAATAACGCTTGAACAAACTTAGATAAGGAGCCTATCAATGTGCAGATTTGATAACTTCTTGTCAGGTATTTGCATCAACAATCCTGCTCATCTCCACCTTTAAAACACTGTTGACCTGTGGTGAACCTGCAATACTGATGTCTCAGCCTCTTTACTTTTACTGCCTCACTGTTTCCCTCGTGAAATGAAAGTGCTTTGACGATAAGCGGTGTACTCCAAAGCGTCTTGAGTGTCTCAGCTGAAAGCACATATGTGGCACTAGAGAGGGAAAAAGGTCAAGATGGACCATTAAAGGTATGAGCCTGATAAAGAAACGACTTTTATTTGCAAGACACAGACTTTTCAGATATTTTTTCTTTTGGCAAAAGGCTTTTGAGCTTTTGTGTCACGTGAGTGGTTTGTTTTTGTGTATATATTAATCTCATTTACAATTACAACACAACTACAGACTACAATGAATATGTCTCGCTATTTATGTTTCTCGTGTGTTTATACTTTGTAGACTAGACGTGCAGTGGCATGTAATCCACAGCACATTAGCTGCCACCCACTCCCATTATTCGGCATTCACAAAAGAAATGCCACATTCTTCTGCAATTGTCCTGCCAGCTCACTTTGCCAAACAAAGGCATTCTCACCTCATACACCAGCCAGCAGCCACAAAATACTTTAACACATTCAGGACAATGGCCCCGAGCAAATAACCCGTCGTTGTCTAATCATGTCTTAATCCCTTCAATTTGAAACCTTTTTAAAAACGTTCTCCGCGGCACGTGTCTCCACTAAAAGATGTCTGTTCGCGCTGCTGTGTGAGACTGAGAGGCTGCAGACTTATTGTGCACTTTGGATTTTTACCTCATCAAAGCTTTCACTTGCCATGTTATGAGTGTGGATTGTACAGATGGCTTTTCAGGAAATAGGTTAATATGGTTGGCACACAAAGCCCTGACCATATATCTGCTGTGGGAAGAGACTTGTTATGAAAACATTATGTAAGGCTGGTTATTAAACTCAGTTGTTCTTGGGGTCCGTTCATTTTCAGTTATTTCAAAACAAAAGTTGAGTAGAATGTAATTTTCAGTGCTTTTGTTCTGCGTTCAGTGCAGCTAAGAACGTATTTAACGCAGCTATAATCAAAGTTTGCACACAGCAATAGATTACCTGACTACTGAAAGGTGTCATAACGTATCACCTGACTCTCTCAGCTGTACGCAGCGTTTTAGCATCTTTCAGATTATTGTTTAGCTGTCCAACCCGCAACTTTACCGTTTTGCATCGATCTTGCAGCTCTAATCGGCGGAAAATCAGGAAATGCAGGTTTAAGGTTCAAGAATTTCTGTGTTGAGGAGAAACGGAAAGAAGGTGGAAAATGACAGTAGTCATCATGCGCACATTTTCGTCACATTTTTCTAATCAGTGTTTTTCTTCCCTCTTTGTTCTATAGGCTCAACTGCACTCCCTGTGCAGGGCTTTGTCCCAAGGTATGTATGGGTCTGAAAACTGTGGACTCTGTCACGGCTGCCCAGGCTTTGAGAGGCTGCACCGTCCTCAATGGGAGCCTGGTCATCAATCTGCGTGGAGGAAGTGAGTTTAACTGTGCTTTGTTTGGTTGAATCAGATAACGATATAAAAGGGATCAACAAAACCGAACAACAAAAATAAGTTGACAGCACAAAACCAGGAAATTACATAAGAGGACACACAGCATAGTCAAACAAATGACAACGTATTTTTAAAATGAAATAAGATCAAGTTTCAAATGCAAAAACTGTGGGAGCCCCTATAAAATGAGATCTCAAGTAATTTATCCTGGTTTATTATAAATCAACAACAAAAGATGAGTATAGATCAAATAAATACATACAAATAACTGAAACAATGCACACAAATGTTAAGTGCTTGCATCAGTTAATTGTGTGTGTGTGAGGTTTTAGCTAAAGAATGCAAGATATGTGTATGTTAATATATATTTTCATAAGAAAAGGCTGCAAACTAGGTGTTTTTATTTGAATTTTAACACATTGAAATTGCACATTAACAATTAGACACACACACACACACCTAGTCTCAATACTAATACAATCACAATCCTAAAGACATTGTGCATGATTTCGAATTGCTTTCATGCTTGTGGATCGATTTTACATTTAGCCAATGTAAAAGTTTAAATTGTACTGAATGCGATTTGTTCTGGTCAGAACAGCCTAAATATGGGAGTCGTATTATTTAGTGTTTGCATGTAAAAGAAGACATTCAAAAGAAAAAAAACACACACCTAAAAAATAAGTAAAAGAAAAAACATTAAACCAAAATTAAAAACGCACACCGTAGACGACCGTTTGTTGACAAAGAACAGCTGCCCGGGATCTTTTGTGTGGAGCATGCGGTAGAATCAGAAGTCACTTCAAGGCTTGTGTCTTTTGGTCTTCTGTAGACAACATAGCAGCTGAACTGGAGGCCAGCCTTGGCCAGCTGGAAGAGATCACTGGGTACCTGACAGTGCGACGTTCCTACGCCCTCGTATCCCTCTCGTTTTTCCGCAAACTTCGTGTTATTCGTGGAGAGGAACAGGAAATCGGGTGAGACTCTGTCTTCTGAACCCATCGCATTTTCGCCATGTCAGAGCCTCCCCCTGTAATTAAGAGTTAAAAGCGGAAAGACTGACCTTTTCCAAACGTCTTTCTGTGGTAACTGTTTTTGGTTAGACTTTCACAAATCATATATTAGGCTTCATTCAGACTAGGTGGAAGATGCCTGAAGCACAATGTGCTACACTTACAGTAGGAAGGCAAAGGACAGGCTTGATGCTAATTGTAGGCTAAACAACGCCAAAATATTTTTCTCCTCGTGTTACTCAAGAAGCTCTTTCATAATTCCCTCAGTTAAATGTCATGTGTATCATGAAAAAAATGTTCACGCGCTCTTTTGTGTTCTTTTCCAGGAATTACTCGTTCTATGCCCTGGACAACCAGAACCTACGGCAGCTCTGGGATTGGTCCAAACACAAGCTGGCCATCCTGCAGGGACGCATGTTTTTCCACTACAACTCCAAACTCTGCATGTCTGAGATCCGCAAGATGGAGGAGGTGACGGGGACCAAAGACCGGCAAATCAAAAACGACATCGCCTCCAAGACCAACGGAGACCAGGCCTCATGTAAGAGCCTCGGCCCTGAAGATATGAGAGTAGTTGCAGGAGTTACTATGGCAACAGGAAACACAGAGTCGGCTCTGGTACACAGGCAAACATAGTCCTTGTTATTGTTATGATGGTCATTTCCTGTCCCTCTATGTTTGCAAATGTATTCCCGGAGATCTTTTACTTACACTTCAACTAGGAACAACCAACAGACCTGTTTTTATGGACAGGTTCTGGCTAACTTGGGGTCCCTTTTTGTGGTCGTACCGCTTTGTTGGGTTGGGTTTTGGTAGGTTTTCTACTCATTCTACTACAAAGGCCCCAGGCCAGATTGAAGTGTCAGGGCATTGCGGCTACATGGTATATGTCTGAGCAGATTGAGTCACTGAGATGCACGCAGACAGGCTAATCTGTGGGGTAATAAGGTTTATATTTAATTGACTTTAAATGATTGAGTAGGTTATGGAGGGCGACTGCTCCAGGACATTGCGATGTTTTCATGCTAAATCAACAACAGCAGATGTTTCTTCGCTAGTATCTCCCTATAACAGAGGTTTAAATAATTAACATAATATCTTGCTGCACATGGAACTTTTTGAACTTTAATTGATTCGTGTCTTTCCTCAGGTGAGAACCATGTGTTGAAGTTCACCCAGATTCGAACTATGAGCGATAAAATAATGGTCAAGTGGGAACCCTTCTGGCCTCCAGACTTCAGAGACCTGCTGGGCTTCATGGTGCTCTACAAAGAAGCGTAAGTTGATCTTCAGTCATCAGTCAGCCACAGTCACCTGCTTCAGCCTGCTTCAATGACTCACTTGAAACACTTGCAGATAAATCGCGATAACATATAAACATCTGAAAACAATGTGTCTTCAAATCATGACGCTAAACGGTCTGAGAGCTAATAAGCAGCAGCATGTTGGATTGAACACCACCACCAAACATAGTTCTATTATGTGAGTTGCATTTGAATTAATTTGAAGTAATTATTTTTTTGTTCTCATTTGTTTGAACCTAAATTATTTTTAAAGGGTTACAGCCCTACATATGATTAAGATCAGCAAAATGTCCTGGAATATCCTCCCTTTGAATCTGCTTAATTTTGAAGGTCTCTCTGGCCGCGGTGATGTTTTGAAAGGCTCTTTTGCTCTACTGACTAGTCGGATAAATAAAATGATACACTGCTGTAAAACCTAAAACTGAAAGTCAATATCCTTTCTCAACTGAAATACAATTGAGGCCTAAATATAACCATTTTTCTTTGGACTACTGTTATTGTTTTCCCACAACAGACCTTTTCAGAACGTAACCGAGTTTGACGGGCAGGACGCCTGCGGCTCCAACAGCTGGGTGATTGCTGACGTGGACCCTCCGCGCCGAGCCACAGAGGGGGATAAAGAGCAGATTGAACCGGGTCATCTCATCCTGCCGCTGAAGCCCTGGACGCAATACGCCATAATGGTGAAGACCCAGCTCTCCGCCTCCGACGAGCACCAGGTCCACGGAGCCAAGAGCGAGATCATCTATGTTCGCACCAACGCCACCAGTAAGACAGATTTAGATATGAGTTGGTTCTCTAGTTAAAAAATATCCTTTTCAAATCTCTGGATCAAATATTTATACAAAATATTCTGTTGAATATGGAATCAGTCTCTGAGGCCGTGTTTCACTACAGGAGCTAAACAACCTGTAACCTGATCTATAGCCATTGTGACTGGTTCTCTTTATGTTTACACTGAACTCCCCACAGTGTAGGGGAGTTCAGTTGCTTAAACTCAATTTCAGGACTTCTCGGGAGGTGGCTCTTGGTCCGCTCATTCTACATCTAGTACTCTCGTGGGCGTGAACAGCTGCAAACACGGCAAATACCACAGTTAACAAATGTTGCATGGAAGTGTGTTTCAGTGTACAGGTGATGTTCAGGTAAAACATATCTGACATTTCTTAGTAGCGTTACGGTTGCATGGGTATTTTCAAAATCATGTAACCTTTCCAGTAGTGAGCTATTTTTTCCACTAAAGCTGTAAATATGCTTCTTATCATTGTCTGTTTCACAGCTGCACTCACCTCCCAAACAGCGCATGAAAATGCGTTCATGTGAAAAGTGTTCCCTTTACAATGACGTGTATATATAAAGAAAATTCTGGTTTGTAAAACGTGAGGTAGAACCTCAAACCAAAGCCGTACAGGTTACGCTTTGTAGTGGGAAAGGCCTATTTCCTCTCTCTTACTAGAGTTAAACTATTTTTAGGGTCATCTTGAATCCACATTTCTTGTGGTGTTACTATCATTAACTAGTGGGTTCAGTGTTGTGTGTGTCAGTTTGGCTGCTGCCAAAATGTCTTTGGCACAAGAACAGGGAAGAGGAAGACAGATGGGGCGATTGGCCTGGGGGGGCCTCCCACCGACGTGGCGCTGCCTTGTGCACAAGGTGCCTGCATCCGTCGGTCATGCAGCGATCATAAATCTCTTCCCCGGTACCTAATTGCACTCTGCCACCCACAGCGTGTGTCGTGTGCAGTTTGGGTTCATCGTAGTCATGGTGTCCTGTCTAGCTGGCTTCCTTTTACGCAACGTTTCCTTCTTGATAAACCGCATCAAACATGACATCCCTCGCTCACACGAAACCGGCCTCCAGCAGGGGTGCATCATTCAGCCAGGCAGTCGTGCAAGGGAGAGTTATTTTCTAGCTGCCTGTCAACCACTCTGGGTCCCTTGTCTGTGTCGTGTCTAACCAGCATGCCTTGTCAGAAGGGCAAAGCTGTCATTACAAATAATCTATTGCTGATGAGACTTAGTCTGACAATGCGGTTGGACCAGTGTGTTGTGCCGTCGTGACACGGGGACAACATAATCACACGGTGACATCGAAGCCTCCTTAGGGTTCGGTCTGACATCCCCATGCACCACTCCTTCCTCAAATCTATTTTCTTCCTGACACACTCGTCTTCTGAAGTAGAAATATCTTAATGGAAACCTTTGTTCGAATTTATTTTTGGCACTTTCTGCTTGGAACTCCTTCTCCACTTCAGGCCAGGACAAGTGTCTTGCTTTTGCCTCCCACTCGAAAATCTGATTCATATGTCTACTCAAAAGACGGCTGAGATATACGGTGATGCCAGTCAGTGTTCATGCCACATGATGCTGGTAACCTCTTTTTGTACTGTTATGAGCTGCCCACAGTTTAACACATTTAAATGTATAATAGGATCAAACAGAGAGAAATCTGTCTTGAAACAATGATTCTGCAGCTGCCAAGGACATTTTTAGCTGTGTTTAGTTCTCACCAACAACAAGCACTTGTGGCTGGTGCCAGAGTCCCCGTCCTGCTTTTGCAAATCACACAGTGACTCATGTTCATTATGTCTCTTGTGTTAATCTGTTTTCACTAAGTAGGATTGAATTATGAATAGAAAAATGTGTGTCACATTGCAGTTTGTTTTGCAACTTGAAAATATGCGTAACTCTACACCAACGTTGCGTTTTGACATGAAATTATACAAACCTTTCACTCAGGCATACCATGTAAAATCCATCACCACGAACTGGTTAAAATAACAACCAGAGTTATTAACCAGAAACTAAATGTTGCATAAACATTGTTGACAAGCTCCAAAATATTTTTTTAAAGCATGCATGTGAACTGAAACTACCTAGAAAATAAATAAATAAATGTATTTTTCAAAAGCAGTCCGTCTAGAATATAAAAGACAACGTAACTATTTTTCTTTTTCTTTTATAATGTAAAACGTACAATGAAAACATGTTAAAAAATCAGAAATGTAGTTTTTCACAGAAAAACTATATATATAATTTACACAATACCGCACCTGCCAAAAACTACTGAAAACTAGAACTGAAACTAAACATCTGAACCACAGCTAAACACTTTAAAAAGAACAAACTACCAAAACCACTCTGGAAACCACGATATATACAAATAGAGTCAAGAAGCGAAGACAGCTCTGGTGCAAAGAGCAAGACGCGTCATTAAAACATGCAATCAGTAATTGTGTTAAGTATCTTCTAAAAATGTGGAAATTACAACAAACCTTTCCTGTGCTGCCCAGAGTTTAGAAAGTAAAGTAGTACTAACAAGGAAAATAGATTATTTGGTCTTAATTAACATCTGAATGTACATGGGAACATCCAATACTCGGAGTAATGACTCAGAAGTATTGACAGTGACAACATGACAAGTTGCTCCAATATGAGCAAAACACATATCAAGTTGTGTAATAAACAAAACCAAAACTGCAAATACCCAGAGCAGGCAGCTGTTGGCCACAGAGCGACGCCCTGCCAGTAACTGAGTTTCATTAGTTATACTGTAACATGAAATGCAAATTAGATTGAAGCAGCAACTTCTCCTCTTCTGTCTTTGATAAATCACCAATGATTGATTTGTAGAAATGTGCTAATTGTATCAGTCACCAATGCCTCATGAGTTTCATTTTATCGGCTATATCACAAAATCATAAACATGCATTTACTACACTTTTACTGAATGTCCTCAGGACTAATACTCTGTTGTTTTTTTGTAAAATGGTAATGAGGATCCTTTTATCACAATGAATCAAATTGTATAGATTATTCTGAATTGCTTAGCTGCAGTTGGCTCATGGTTTTATTTGACTGCCTGTAAAACAACAAAATGGTTACGGTGACACTCTTGATCTATTCATTCTTGATCTATAACTATTCATTAAACAACCAGGACATCTTCAGATATTTACAATTAAGGCACTTTTTGACAGAGAAGTAAAGCACAATGTGAATTTAGATTGGAGTGTACAATTAAAAGAAATATCGATTAATAACTACACTATATCAGCACCTAATGGAAAGAAGAAGAAATACAACATTATATGTAAAGTTGAAATGAGAAAAAGAACTAGGTGTGAATATTTCAGAAGATTAATGGGGAACACAACAACCTCGTGCCTGGAGAGAACACTGTTGGAAGAATATAATTAGATTCTTTATTACACCCAAAAAAATTAAGAGCAGAAACATGTCAGCAGTATAACCATATACTATTCTGGGCTATGATATACCTAGGTCATGTATAGTACTGTACTTTGGTAATGTGACGGGGCATACCGTGTTAAGGGAAGACAGATATTTACTGAAAATCTTGTCGGCCACCTTTAAACGGCAATCAGGAAGAGATGGTACAAGGCAGATCCGCCACATTAAGTGGATGGAAAATTGTGAATGGAATATATAATATGGAACTGTTAACTCATGACATAAGAGGAATGATGTCAAGAGAAATGGGAGAAATGGAAAATGTTTACATGTCAATGACGAGATAAGAGACTGAGCCATTGAAAATCACAAGAAATGAATGGACTTTGTGAAGAGAAGTGCAATCCCGACCTTTTTCATGTTTGTTTTCTTTTCGTTTCTTCCCTCGGTGTGTGTATGTAAATGTTTTGCAATGGAAATGCCATATATATATATATATGTTCAATTCAATTTTATTTATATAGCGCTATATCATAAGAGTTATCTCATAGCACTTGTTAACATAGAGCACGTCTAGACCAACTCTATATATATAGACCCAACATTTCCACCATGAGCAGCACTGGGAGACAGTGGCAAGGAAACACTGCCTTTTAACAGGCAGAAACCTCGGGCAGAACCAGGCTCTTGGTGGGCGTCATCTGCCTCGACCGGTTGGGTAGAGAGAGAAAAGTTGGGGGGGGGGGTAGAGTGAGAGAGAACACACAGTAGCACAGTACAATTCCACATACAGATGTAAAGTAATTGCAGTTACAATGTTACTGATGTTAATATATATATATATATATATATATACACACACAGCAACTAGAAGTGACCAATCCAAATTTTCCAAATTTCATTTTATTCAAACTCATACCTATAAATAGTAAAACCAGAGAACTGATAATTTTGCAGTGGTCTCTTAATTTTTCCCAGAGCTGTATATGGGATTTTATACTTTCATTCATAATTTAACTTAGTTTTAAATTGTCTTAAGGTGTGTGCACTGTTGTTCACTCATTTCTACGTTTTTATAAGATGTGCTTCATGTTTTATCCTGTGTTTTTGTTGTCACTGTTAAGGAACCGTTTGCCCTTCAGGGACAAATAAGAGGGATTGATGGGTTGAAGAGGTCCTAACATTAACCATTCCTACCTCTTAAACCTCCTCTTTGGTGTTTCTGTGATGTCTCCCCAGAACCTTCAGTCCCGCTGGACCCCATTTCCTCGTCCAACTCTTCATCCCAGATCATCCTCAAGTGGAAACCTCCCAATGACCCCAATGGCAACATCACTCACTACCTGGTTTTCTGCCAGCGCCAGCCTGAAGCCAGCGAGCTCTACAAGTTTGACTACTGTCAGAAAGGTGAGCCACATGTGTTTGTGGTTGTCCTGTTCTGGTCTCTGCTGCTGTGTCCATGGTTTCGTGTGTCTGACTGTGTCTGAGAGCGAGAGAGAGAGCGAATTAATGTCTTTCCATTAGTGAAAGAGCTCATCTCACTCAAACGCTCTTACTACTTCATGTTGCTCCAGTCTGCTCCCAGGACACTCTGTGGAGACGTTGTGATGTGATTCTCCTTGATGGGTAGTTCATATCAAAATATAATTTTGATTTTCCAAACATATATGAATCCACATTATATAAAAAATCAACAAAACAGAAAGCTCTTAACAACAACCACCAAAACAAACCTGCAAAACAAGAACAAAAACAGCATATTAACTAAACAACCTCATTTTTTGCGTTTTTCATGTACACAAAACAGAATTCTGCCATAACTCTCTTAAAAGTCAGCCTTTCTAGGACCAGGATAAAAATGCTTTGCTGTTAACCTAATGACATATTTCCTAATATATATTTCACATTTTCCAAACAGATTTCATTAGTTGAAGGACGCCTGGCAGAATTTCTTCAACATGAAAACCGGAGTTAAACATTCCCACAGTGTTCATGGTGTCTCAGCAGGATGACATTTAGGACAGACAAGTGCATTTTAAGCATGGTGACCCCTCTGTGAATTGAACTATGGTCCCTAACAGGGCAAAAGCTCCTCTGTATCCGCTGAGCAAGAAAATCAAGTGCCGTAAAGATTAATCTTTTGTTTTTGAGTATTGTACGTGAAACTATGTGACACCTGGCACAGAGAGACGGTCAGGATCTTCCTCTCACGCCGGCTCAGGTTCAGGCAAGGTTCAGATGTTTGTATTGGCTGAGTTATTCCTGTCGCAGCCTGATCTACGTCGATGCCCTGCCATAGGTGCCCTTCCATGTCAGCACTCAGCTGAGCCAAAACCTTCCTCTTTTGAACTCCAATAACTCCCACACATCCAGAGAGAATGGAGTCTGTGGGGAGGTTGTGTCACTGGTAATTCGTCTCCACTAGGCAGAGCGAGGACCTGGGGATGGCAATGACAGACGTGCCCCTCAGGTGTGTTTGTGGTTATTTATGTGTCTGTGTTTATCGCACCCGTCATCCCACTCTGATTGTATGTTTTTTTTTTTTTCCTCCTTTCTTTCTCCTCTGGTTGCCGTGTCTGTGACTCCGTTTCACCAGGGATGAAGTTGCCGTCACGGGTGCCCACTCAGGTGGACAGTGACGAGGAGCAGAAGTGGAACCAGACGGAAGAGCAGGGCCAGGGGACGCGATGCTGCGCCTGCCCCAAAACCGACAAGGAGCTCAAGAAAGAGAAAGAGGACTCAGAGTACCGTAAAACCTTTGAGAATTACCTCCACAATGAAGTCTTTGAGATCAAGTAAGACAAATGACAACAGAGTTGTCTTTTAAGAAATGATTTTTTTTCTTTCAGGTTTGACTTTGAACTAAGGCTGTTCTTTTATTTGTCTTCCTGTAGTCAGACTCCAGTTCAACATTGCTTTCAGTTTAGCTTCCCACACAACAAAATAAAGTTCTCATGTTTGCATTTGGATCTCATAAAAAAGAGCAGTCTTTGGGGGAGTATTGAGATTAAATCAAATAGTGTTACTAAATTCTGCCCTATTATGAGTTTCGGAAGCTATTCAGTCATCCAACAAGCAGTTCAGAAGGCGTATGTTGGCAGTTTAACCCTTTGGATCATTGTGGCTACAACTACGTCTACCTGCAATTCCTCCTATTCTGTGTTTTCATCTTTTACTTTTTTATTTTTTATTTGCAGCTTTCCTCTAAATGTCTAGTGCTGTTTTTCAGATTTGTTTTGTGCATTATGTAAATCGCTTTAAACTTGCTTTGCCTTGTGTAGACGCTCGAGACAGCGACGCTTCGTGGCAGACATCGCCAACCGAACGCATCCCTTCCTCACCACTGCTCCAAGCCCACCCCACGGCACAGGCATCCCCGAGGACGAGGATGAGGAAACCTTTGAAAGCACAAAGACTGTGGTGACCGTCCATGCCAAGGAGTCCACTGTCATCTCCAACCTGCGCCACTTCACCAGCTACCAGATTGAGGTCCACGCCTGCAACCACCCAACCGACCCGGCCCGTTGCAGCATGGCAGCGTATGTCAGTGCGCGCACAATGCCTGAAGGTACGAAGGCACTGATAGCTCCTTTTGTTACTGTTGCTAAGGAGAGGAGGAGTGTGGGTCTATGTAAAAAAATAAAAAATAAATAAATAAAAGTCACATCATCATCAAGGAGGTGATAGCTGCCTTAGCCTGGCAAGGTTGTTGAATCTACTGTAGATCTCAAAATGTGTGGCTTCTCATCCCCTCTCTCACAGATTGTTCCTCCTGTGGGCTCAGTCTTGGTAAAGAAAGAAAAAAACATATAGTGGTGTTCTTAAAGATTCTCATCCATTTTGTTTGGCAACAAACAAACTGATTATCTTGGCAACATCTTTGGTTCTGAAGCGTTCATTACTGAGAGGTTATTGTACTGTGGGTTGCAATTTCTCAGATCTTTTGAAATGAAATGGGCACGTGAGTGTCCTGGAAAACAGTTCTTGGAAAACAGTGCGTCTTCAGAGGCCATTCCATGCTGCGCTAGTGGGCACAACCAAAAAGTACACTAATAAAGACATAACACATTTTTTAACAATCTCTGCTTTTCTGCTCATCCTGTTTAAAAAGTACTCCACCGTTTTTAGCATTGCAGCCCTATAACACGGACTCACACTCAAAAAAAAAAGGATCATAATCAGTACAGCAGAACCAGAGATATCGTCTTTTTTTTATTCCACACATTACCCACAATGCAACTCAACCATCGACAATTTGGTCGCAGATTCGACTCTGTTTTGCTAGTAGTGGCTAATGTAGCCCCAAGAAAAGATGAGGAGTGAGCTACAGAGATCTGGTAAGCTCATTTCTTTCTAACTCTGCAGCTCCAGATTATTTTCATTTTCAGACTTGCAGACTACAGCACCATCAGACTTCACACAGCTCCAAAAGACATTATGAAACATTTTCACACGCACAGTCATTCTCTCCAGCACCTGTAAACAGATGTGAAAAATCTGTGGAGTTCCCCTTTAACTGGTTTAAGGTTGAAACTTAAAAATGATTCAAATCATGTAGCTAATGATAGAATATAATGGGACTTTTTTTGCATGTTTGACAGAGGACAAGGTAAAAACAGAAAGCAAGGACAGGACATTTAAGTTATAATAGCAATCTGATCCATGAAACCATGTGACTCTGTTTCCCGCAGACAAAGCTGATGACATTGGGGGTCCCATCAATTACGAGGTGACAGAAAATTCAGTGCACATCACATGGCAGGAACCCGTAGCCCCTAATGGTATGATCATCCTGTACGAGGTCAACTACAAGAGACTGGGGGACACTGAGGTGAAGAAACACACCACACACACACATCTGTCATACCTTTATTGCTTTAGTGTTCATAGTGATTTGAGAAATTGGGTTCACTGTAAGTTCACCGCAACACACAAACGCGTACATTCATTCTTACTCAGGAAGCACTTTTTATATTCCTCTTTCTCATTAAACACAATAGCTCGGGCTCGTAATGATGAAAGAGAATTTAACAGAGAATCCAATTAAATGTATCCATCTTAAATCTAGCCATGCAGCACAGACCAATAAGAGAGGCAATACTTATTAAACTGACATGTATTTTTTAAATTTGTTCTTAGTTGACTGATACACTTAATGGATAAGTCATTTTAGCATTGCACCATGTTTTAGTTGCATGTGGCTGTGGAAAAAAAAAAAAAACCCCAACTGTGATGGTTCCACAGTGGAAAGATAATAACAAACGGTTTCAACATGGGAGATGAAACCGTACATCCTATACAATGACTCAAAACATTAATTTGATTGTCGTACGATGCCATTTCCTGTTTGTTGTCCACTGCCTGAACTTCAGTGTTGTTGTTCTTTGCAGGAGCTGCACTACTGCGTGTCGAGGAACATGTTCAAAGTGACCCGTGGCTGCAAGCTGAAAGTGATGCATCCTGGAAACTACACGGTGAGGATCCGGGCCACCTCACTGGCTGGGAATGGATCCTGGACTGAGCCCACCTACTTCTACGTCCAGGACGCAAGTAAGTCTCCATTTGCCATGAAGGCAACCCAAGCCAATACTTGACCTGTGTCCCAAATGTATACTAAACATTAATTCTATACAGTATGTACTACATATTAATCATCATAGTATATTGTTTTAGCAGTTAGTTTACAAAAATATCAACATATTTGGCCATTTTCTACCAACAGTATATGATACAATACTGTATGTGTGGCACTGGAGGTCAATCAAACTGCAACTTTGGAAAGCTACTGTCAAAAGAGACGTCTTCACCACCAACCACGATTTATTTTAATTATTTAGCAGCTCTTAGCAGCTCCTCCATTTCCTTTGTGCACCACAAATTTGACAGAATAGTCTAGTCATTTGTATTTTGTATGCACGCTGCCTGGTTCAAGTAAACTTTATTTTGTTACTTTCCTGGCGTGAAGACACTACATACTGAAAACCTACTTAGAATCAGTACGTAGTCATATCATCATAATCATATTTGATTTCTTATCTATATAGTGATGAATGCATGTGAATGTATTTCAAATGAATGTAAATGTGCGTAAAACCAGATTATTAACATGAAAAACACGCAGAAGCCTTGTATCACTCAATCCTCTTAACCATTATCACAAGATCAAAAGATGCTACTTGAAGCAGATGATGGTCACAGAGCAGCATATTGATCCTAGCAGCAGTTTAATTGGTGGGTTACATAACAGCTTGTTTTTGTTCTTCACCTGAAATGTGACTCACTGTCTGGGCGGATGTGTTGAACAGGCGATCCTCTCTACGTAGTAAAGATCATAATCGGACCGGTCATCTGCTTTGTCCTGCTGCTGTTTGTGACCGTGGCAGGATTCGTCATGTTCAAGAAGAGGTACACAATTATCACATCCTGTTCAAAACTGGCACTCATTTTCTTATTATTTCATATCCTGTAGGTGTTACTTTTAAATGCTTTTCTCTTTTTCTTTTCAGTCAAACTCAAGGACCTAGTGGTCCCATCTATGCCTCTTCAAACCCAGAGTATCTCAGTGCTAATGATGGTAAGCAAAGGGTTTAAGCCATTTGATCAATAATGTAGAAGCTGAGTTTTCTTTACTTTAAACTGGAATTGTAGATTAGATTTATGTGATTATGGCGGCTTACTCAAAAAAGTAACAACACATTGGAGCTACAGTGGCCAAGAAGATGCTACATGGAGACTGGAAGAACTGTGATTGGTCATCTTGGGCTTGTGTTTTCTCTGAATGTTTTCTGATGCCGATAGAGATTTCTAATAGTGAAGACAGCATTTAGTTCACAAAAAGCCCAGTTATCTGCTGCATTTTCAAATACACATGCCTAGTAAAGACCTCTCCATAAACATACTGTGGCACGGCAGTCATCTCCAATTCAGTAACAAGACATGGTGTCATCACTAGTTTGGAAGGAAACATGAAACCTGTAGTTCACACACACAGTTGGAGTTGGAGACATCAGGTCCTGGAGTTAATTTTATTAAATGAAAATAATTGTATGTATAGATTCTGGTTGTCAATGAGAGGGAAGGAGAAGATGTAAGACATGTTAACTACTTTATTGGACTTTTTTTGTGCGAGAAGCATATGAGACACACATTGTTAATTAGAGCTTTTTTTTTTAAACGTGTCTAGAGGTCATCTTAAAATACAAACAAATCTGAGTTATTTTTAATTCCTCAACATTTGTCACTGTAAAGAAAATCTTTGCTTTACTTTGTGCTTGCTCATTCCTTTAGTTCAAATGCTCCAAAGCTAAAAAATAAAATCACATTAAATATCACCAGTCTTGGAGTAGGGGAGGAATCTGACTGCTGATGATCTGCATTATCAGATAATCTAACTTCTTTCCTTAACTAACCTGCTTTCTTTTTTGCACGTGACCTCATGCGTGCGTCATTATAAGCTAATATATTGCTGGAAATGTGCCTGCAGTGTATGAGGAGGACGAGTGGGAGGTGGCCAGAGACAAGATCAACATTTTGAGGGAACTGGGTCAGGGCTCCTTCGGCATGGTCTACGAGGGCATCGCCAAGGACATCATCAAGGGCGAGGGGGAAACGCACGTAGCAGTGAAGACGGTGAACGAGTCTGCCAGCCTGAGAGAGAGGATTGAGTTCCTGAACGAGGCCTCAGTCATGAAGGCCTTCAACTGCCACCATGTGGTGAGTAGAGACAACGTCTTCTGAAACACAAGGTGTTGTGGTATTAGTTTTGGTTGAAAGGTCACAGAGACATTACATTTAGCTGTGTGAAGGGCAGCAGCGTCTACCAGGCTATATGAAAATCCCCTCGTTCTTGACTCCTAGGTGCGTCTGCTGGGCGTGGTGTCTAAAGGTCAGCCCACGCTGGTGGTGATGGAGCTGATGACCCATGGAGACCTGAAGAGCTACCTGCGCTCTCTGCGACCTGACGCTGAGGTAACGAGGTTGCACACACTCACCCCTGACTCTCAAACCGAATCTGAAGTGTTTGAATTATGCTCATGCTCGTTTTAGGTTGAACTGAACTTCTAGTTCGGTGAACTTGCAACAGTATACATCATGCGCTTCTTCTTTTTCTTCTTTTCACTTCTGCATTGTCTGTAGGTAAATGCTTACCGGTGTGCAAATTTCTTTTTTTATCTCTGGATAACAAACAGGACTACTGAACTATCACTGGTTTACACATATTTTTACTCACCCTAAGAATCTTATTGACAAAGTACGGATCTACGTTGTAACATCTGATCTTGAAATGTGATTTGTAAATACACTTTACTTAACGTTCTTTACATGTAAAAGCGCAGTGTTTCCCCTACGTCTATCTGGTCTGAAGACTCAGCACAGATGTTCAAACAGAGAACAATTTCAACTCATCTGTGTTTAAATTAACCAGCAGTTAACACTTTAGTTAGTGACTTTTCTCACTCCATCTGCTTTTTTCTCCCTCAGCGGATTCTGGACTGAATCACATTTATCAAATGTGATTTAATTAGATGAGGGGTTGTGTGGCCTAATGTGGATCTATTTGTGGGGTGTTTGTTATCACAGTTACTGAAACTGCTGTAACTTTTCAATTACCATTGCGCAACTCTAAATTCCACATTGAATTTACTTTTGATCTGTGTACAGATGACTTGTGTCATCTTCTCAAGTGTGAAGTGTGTAAATATGCAGATGGAACTTTGATTGGAAAAGGAGAAGGAGGGTGAGGTCTTGGTTGTTGACAGGACTTTTTGAAGTCAGCACTTAAATCATCTGGAAACATGGCAGTAGCCTCATACAGGCCTGTTTGGAAGTGAACACCAGGCCTCTTGGGAAAACTCTTGCTCCTAAGATGTGTGAGTCAAGTGTGATAATGAACTTTTGGTAATAGTAAGAAAATGATTATTCTTTATGCTGTGGGATCTGAGAAGTATTACGTTTTTAATTATCAAACCTTGGTACCAAAATCAACACTAAATCATGTCAAAAGCTGTGTGAATCTCTGTGTTAGAGAATCATAAATAGAAACAAATCTGTCTTGTGTCCCTCAGAACAAC
This sequence comes from Gadopsis marmoratus, assembly GCA_036023855.1. Taxonomy (NCBI): domain Eukaryota; kingdom Metazoa; phylum Chordata; class Actinopteri; order Centrarchiformes; family Percichthyidae; genus Gadopsis; species Gadopsis marmoratus. The sequence goes on along the minus strand of JAVQJF010096945.1, from coordinate 7,353 downwards.
CCCGGGCGTCCACCACCCACTCTGAAGGAGATGATTCAAATGGCCGCTGAGATCGCAGACGGTATGGCTTACCTTAACGCCAAGAAGTTTGTCCACAGAGACCTGGCAGCCAGAAACTGCATGGTAGCTCACGATCTCACCGTCAAAATAGGAGGTAAATTTTACAGTACATACGTTTTTTACAGCACATTACGTAACGCCATACAGAACAAACAAGAGGACTAAACGTGCTAACTGCAACAACAGCATTCAAGTCAAATTAGATGTATTTATTCAGCATCTTAAACATAAAGCATTGTTGTGGAGTGCTTCACGAGGTTAAAAGATAATATCAGATTTCAACCTGAATAATAAAAGACTAGACATATTTGAAAATCAGATAACAAGCACATCAGTGACATTGAAAAGCAGTAGGGAATGAGTGGGTCTTAATGACATTAGAACGTATTAGGCCCTTAAACATATAACACTTTGTAAAATCAGTGTAGGCTTGACTGCAACTAATGAAAATCATGTTACCCCCCAGACTTTGGGATGACCAGAGACATCTACGAGACCGACTACTACAGGAAGGGAGGGAAGGGCCTGCTGCCTGTCAGGTGGATGGCACCCGAGTCTCTGAAGGACGGCGTGTTCACCGCACACTCAGACTGCTGGTCAGTGACACGTCTGATTTTTGGTTTGTGTATAGGCGCTGTACATGGCATGACGTGGTGTTGAGTGACAGTTGCTGTGACGCAGCATCTTAAGCAGGAGACAATTAGAGCAGCTCTAAAAAATGTAAGAAATCAGGGATTGTGGAGGACGTGGTAAAAGATACTACAAGCAGAAAATACGTCGGCTCATCAGTAGCAGCATGCTCTTGATAAAGTATAATTTTTCCCACTTTACCAATATGTTATTTAACTTATTACGCTGCTTGTTAATGTTTTTTTGTGTTAAGTTGATCAACAAACCTTTCTTTCAAAAGCTAATCATTTCCAGTACATTTTTAGAGCTTCTCCACAAAGCAACATGGGTCATAAAGCCGACCAGGATAACAAACCATAAACACATTACGAATATTAAAATATTAAAAACCTGCTGTGTAAAAGGTTAGCTACACACACTAACCTGCTTTTATCATACATTGTTTACCAGCATCACAGCTGCCGCCTCTGCCCTCAGCCTACATGTTCACTGCCTCAAGTGTTTACAGACAGATCTACTCTGTCAGCTGTCTAATTAACTTGTCCTCATTCTCACTGTGTCGCTGTTGTTGTCTCTTGCCTGCCTGTTTGCCAGGTCCTTTGGGGTTGTGCTGTGGGAGATCAGCACGCTGGCCGAGCAGCCGTACCAGGGTCTGTCCAACGAGCAGGTCCTCAAGTTTGTCATGGACGGAGGCTTCCTGGACCGGCCGGACAACTGCGCTGACAGACTGTGAGTACAAGCGTAGGGCTGAGGTTAGATATGGACTGACAAAAACAAGAGTTGTATTGCAGTTATTTAATTATTTCAGACTACTTGAGTCAAGTCATTAAGGAACAAGATTTGGGATTTGTTGACATTAAGAAAAATGTAGTATATCGCCAGCATTATCCTTTCAGTTATAGTTGAGATGTCTTACATTAGGTATTCTTAACCACACTGGACAGACATCTATGTTAACAAGAAATAACTAAAATTCAGACATCAGTATAATTTAACCATGGCCGCACTCTCCCTGTATCTTCACCCAGACACAACCTGATGCAGATGTGTTGGCAGTACAACCCCAAGATGCGTCCCACCTTCCAGGACATCATCGAGATGCTACGCGAGGACCTGCACCCTTCCTTCCAGGAGTTCTCCTTCTTCTACAGTGAGGAGAACAAGCCGCCCGAGAGCGAAGACTTTGACCTGGACATGGAAAACATGGAGAGCATCCCACTGGACCCATCGTCCTACTCCCAGAGGGAACCGTGTTTGGACAGGGACGAGGCCTCCTCCATGGGCCTGCGGGGCAGTTATGAGGAGCACCACATCCCGTTCACACACATGAACGGGGGAAAGACAAACGGACGAATACTGGCCCTACCGCGGTCCAGCCCCTCCTAACATACTGTACATATCCCCTGCAAACATGTCAATGCTATAGAGTAAATATATTTTGGTTTTTTTGTTGTCATTTTTATATAGACCACACTTTTATCACTCTCTTCGGAAGCCCCTCAGTGCATATCTCAGGGCCTTATTTTTCTCCTCAGATGCCACAAACACACACTACAGTGAGTCCACACACAGATGCCAGAAGACACTTTTTGTATTTAAGGATGAACCTCCCGCGTCACTCTTGTTCATGATAGTAGTTTGTATACTGTGTGTTTGTGTATGTATGTGTGTATATACATATATGTGTATATATATACATATATGTGTATGTGTATATATATACATATATGTGTATATATATATATGTGTATGTGTATATATATACATATATGTGTGTATATATATACGTGTATGTGTATATATATACATGTATGTGTATATATATATATATATGTATATATATATATAGCCAGGTTTGTGCTAAAATGGGTGGATAATGGATTCAACTGTGAAACAAACTCTTGACAAACAAGAAGGCTGCTAACCCCTCTGTCCCTTCCTGAGTCCTGACTGTGTCCCTGTCCCCTAATTCAGCAAAAGGGTTCATCGCCGCTTGCTAAGTTTTGGAAAAACAAAGCACCCTTCTATTTTGTCTGTGGCCTACATCAGTTGTCATGGAACTGTGTCTGAATCTTTGCGCGCAAGCGGATGGCTAACTGAAAAGACTTTGGGAACTCTCTGTTGGATGGTCAAAGACGGCCTTTCCTCGAACAAACTCTTACCCACTGGAGAAGCTGGCTGAAGCGGCTTGCCTCCTCACACTCTGCAGTATTCCAAAATGGCACACAGGATGAACACAAGACTGCCGTTGGGTTATATTTTTAAATTTGTCTTGTGTCTTTCTCCGGTTTTTTTTTTTTTTTTTTTTTTTTCTTTTTTTGAGTTTTCACATTTACAGCTGAAGGATATTTAAACTGTTTTCAAAAAACATGTTGGTGAACGAGCTCCTCAGATTGACCAATAGCTGCTTCTTTGGTATATTTTAGTGGGTATAGAAGATAAAAAAAAAAAATATATAAATATATATATAAATATATTATTGATGTTTTGTACATAGTTGATATGTTGTCATTCGTGAGGTATTTTCCTGTTATAGAAAATGTTTTTACATGTTAGTCTCTTATGTTTATTTTTTCTAATCCAGAAAATCATACTAATTCGCTTTTTCGGACTCATGATCAACAAACAGCACTTGGTCTCTTTGCTATGCGATGCCCGGGTGTGGGTGGGGGGGGGGAGAGTGTTTGGCATCTTCAGCTTAAGATGTCTGCCCATCATATTAAGATCAAATAAAATAGTGCTGTAAATAATGCAGCAAGGTGCATTCATGAAGAGGCTCTGGCAGTGCTTCTGTTATGTGTTTTTCCAGACAGCGATATGCTTCTTCTGTGAATGCTGAAGGAAGTGATTTTATCTTTGCGAGAAGAGGTTGGAACGGTAGAGTTTGCTTCCATGCCAAAATATAATGTACGCACATGCGGCTCAATTTACATAGAAAGTAGAGCCAGAGAGAGATGTGGTTTTTGAAGACAATACAGATATTGATATTTGCAGAAATCTTTTTAACTATATATCGGCAGGTATTCCTTTTTTTTTTTTTTACACAACCACTAATGCCACACAATCAAATACTTCTGGCAATATGGCAGTAAGGTATATACTGCGGCAGGATATTTTACATTTCACACATGATGATAATGACATAAAAAATCTGAATAGACTTTACCAGAATTGCATTCATTATAAATAGCCTAAATGCATTAAATTGCAGCATATAAAATGTTTATGTACAAAAATGTGTCGTGTGAATGTGTGCGTCAACATATACATCGAACAGTCGGGTGACTTATCACATCTGTCAAGACATTTATCAAAAGCATATTTTAAATGCTATGTGTGGTAATGAAGGTACCACCTGTGATTGGTTACAATGCTGAACTCCCAAAGATGTGTTCTAGTGCAATGGTGCCACCTGTTGGACAACAATTACATGGAAATCCAACGTCTATATGGACATGCTATACAAGGCCAAGCTTTGCACTTTTGATGTCGCATTTCTGCACATTATTAAATGTATATGAATTTTACTGACAAAGTATGATGTGAAAAACAAGCTTTTAAGGTAAATTGTTTCAACACTATTATGTAAAGTCAGGGTGACGCAGGTATAATCCATCACTAAAACTGTAAGTCGTACGTAACTGTGACCCGCTCAGTGTCTCCCATACAGCTGCAGGAGCTTGTAAATGGTATTGAACAGTGGGTGCACATTTTAACACAATACTCAAGTGACCATGTGTAAACTGAGTTTACAGTTTACACGTGGTCACTGTAATTATTCCTCAGCTCCTTACCGTCTGTGAAAAGATTCCTTCCCAACGTGACTCCAAATTCAAATTCATAAGTTCATCTGACGTTCATATGAGACTTCGGCAGTCTGAATGAGTCAAATTAAGTGGGTCGCTTCCAAATTTACAGCAATTTTAGTGCAAGAAAAGGCGCCTTGTGTGTCCTTGCACGGCGTTTTCTGGCTGAGCTTCAGCGGAGAAATTGTAACACAAACGGGGAATTTTTGGACTAAAACTACTGTAACTTTTTAAGCTGTTAAAATGTCCATTTTCTGACCACTTTAGGGACTTCTCGTCCATGTTGGCTTAACCCTGGGACCAGTTAGTATAAAGACTTTCTCTTCCCGAGGACTGGCCGTGTCTGCTGTCAATATTAATACCTGTTGGGAGATGCATCTCATTGCCTGTTGCGCTACAATACTCCCACAAAATACACCCTGAACCAAGGTGAGAGAGGTAGAAGTCATTATGCACAGAACAGTGAGCAACCCAGTTATGTCATAAACGACTTGCCAGCTTTTTATTATGAATTTTAATTATACATTTTTTTATGACTATCTCTTGTTGGTAGCAGCTATAAAACTGCCATCAAGCCAGTTCAGTTTTCAAACGGAATGCCTGGTGAAGAGTGAAATGACAAGAGATGCTTTATGAGAAATCCTACCTGGGCTCCTACCTGGGCTCCTACCTGAGGGAGGGGGTGGGGTTATATCGATGCAGCGCGTGCGGGATTCCCATGATGCTTAGAGCGGGAAGGCGGGCTCAGCGAACCGACAGGAGGCCGGGATTCGCTCGCGGCCACCCCGCCACCTGCAGCTCGGCTCCACAAGCCTTTCCTCGTCCGCCTGTGCACTTGTTCCTTCCCCGGAGGCGTCCTCGCCGAGACGGGGCTCGCTTCCTCCCGCCGCCGCGTCGGTTCGACGCCGGGTAAGGTGACGCCGCTCGGCCTCTGGGCAGCGTTAGCAACGCGCGCAGTTAGCAACACCTGAGCTAACTGTCTTTATAGGACATAACGTCGCGGGGCGTTATTCTGTCCCCTTTGCTTTTTTATTTATTTATTCATTTTTCCCTTTTGTTAACTCCACGTGACCCGGAGAAAAAACGACACGTAATTATTTCTTCCACGCGTGTTAATTTTTTGCCTTTGAGGGCCAACAGGTGACGCTAACTCCGACGTCAGGTTTAGTTGGGACAGTTGTAGCCACTCCTGTACTCTCCGACCCGAAACACCCGTCTCTGTTGATTGTAGCTGGTCAGGGACACTTTCGTTGAAATTATTATTATTATTATTATTTTTTAATTCAGCCACGTTATGAATCCAGGGCACCGTGGCATTCCTAAACATTCCCCTTCCGCAGGATAACGCGCACACAAACCCTGATGGCGATGTCGTCAAACGCATAAACACTTCAGAGGTTCTGCAGAGGTTATGGTGTGTCCTTGCGGCGTTGTTCAGTTGCAGTGTCACGTGACTGAAAAATGAAATGCAGCGTCACGTCGTATGCGGAATGACTTTAAAACTAACCGGAGAAAGATACACGATTTCACAAAAAGTAGGGCGCTGTGCTGTGGCCTATGCGGAGTGATAATGACTTGAGTTAAAGCTGTTTTCTTTAAAAATATAAGATCTGTTTTCTTAAAGAGAACATTCACAAGCAGAAACCACTTCGTCGGTTTAAACTATGCAGTTGAAACGTTTGAGGCCGGTTGGTGTGGCGGTGGAGATGCAAGCAACACGCTGAAAGAGGCAGAGGTGGCAGGTCGAGTTGGAACGCTGACCTAAGCACTGAATTTGATGTGTCAATTTCAAATGTGCCTTCAAGTGTCGAAGAAATTAATGTCAGGCTGAATGTCTACACTGAGAGACGACGTGCATTCGACGCGTCGGCTGGCGCCTTATCACCGAAAGCAGTTGTGCAAATTGTGTATAAGCCGTGGAAGTTGAGGAACCTAGAAGAGCCGACGGAGGTGAAGGTGTGAGAGCTGGAAGGGGTTGAAGTGTCATTTGTGCAACACGCATTGAATGGACCTGAGGTGTCAGTTGGTAGTGCAATCGAGCTTTTATTTAAGGAGTAAGACACGATGCCGTGATAGCAGAAATTAAAACGTCTGCACAAATGACAGTGGATGGCATCTCTTAAAAGCTCTGATATGAAGCGTAATATACTATCTACATGTGCACCACCAGAACTAATGTTACGACGGGCACAAAAACAAGTCCAGACACCTGTGTTGTGTTTTTTTGTAAGAGCCAAAGTCCCACAGGTTTCGGTTTTGCCTCACAATGGCAGCATTAGGAGGCTGTATTTAGCGGTTGACAGTTCAAGGAATTGGCACCGAGTGATTGCTTGTATTTGCCAAAATGACTTTACTGTTGGGAGGTATCGCTGTTCAAATGAATCTGCACTTGGACCGTATTAACGATAATGCAAGATGAACAACAACAAAAAAAATCAGGCAGACTTTGTATTCGTTGTGATTTGAAGTTTTAAAGAGTTTACTAAATGATGTTCATGCTGTACAGAATGAGGGGTAAAGACCCCGAGGCTGGCCAGTCATTAGAGAGCCTACATTTTCTTGCCTGTTTCATATGTTTGCAGGAAACGCTGCACGGGTTGCCGGGAGATCACACTGCATTGTCAGCATTTACGTCCTGCTCGGCCTAATGGCTACAGTTTCACGGCCGTCAATGGCCGGGTTTCACTTGTCTTGTCATAACTAAACATCAGCAACTCTCACATGTTTTAATAGCTGCTGTGGTGATTAGGGCCCACGTCTTGTGACACTTACTTTCCACAAATGCAGCATGTAGAAGTTTCTTCCCCGTCCTCTTTCAATGCTCTGCAGGATTCTTGGCAGACTTGCTGGTCTTGTT